>JARQOD010006386.1:0-43122 GCA_033576555.1 Oophaga sylvatica
ATCAGAAAACCGGGGGGGAGCCCGGGGGATAATTTGCAATTCCCGGGCCCTTTCTGGAAAATAAGATCTCCCGAGCTCAAGGAACGCTATTTTGGCTTTGCAGCCAAAGGGCTCAGTAAACCAGGGGAGGAGTCCCGAGGCGATAATTTTGCATATTCCCATGCCTTCTGGATAAGTGAAGAGTCTCCCGAGCTCAAGGAACACGGATTTTGGCTGTTGCCCGAAAGGGAGGACATCAGTAAACCGGGGAGGAGTCCCGAGGCGAAAATTTTTGCATATTCCCAGTGCCTTCTGGATAAGTGAAGAGTCTCCGCAGCTCAGGAACACTGGATTTTGGGCTGTTGCAGCCAAAAAGGAGGACATCAGTAAACCAGGGAGGAGTCCCGAGGCGATAATTTGCATATTCCCCGTGCCTTCTGGGATAAGTGAAGAGTCTCCCAGCTCAAGGAACACTGGATTTTGGCTGTTGCGCCGAAAGGAGGACTCATAAACCAGGGAGGATCCCGAGGCGATAATTTCCCATATTCCCAGTGCCTTCTGGGAAAGTGAAGATCCCGCGAGCTCAGGAACACTGGATTTTGGCTGTTGCAGCCAAAGGGAGGACATCAGTAAACCAGGGGAGGAGTCCCGAGGCGATAATTTTGCATATTCCCAGTGCCTTCTGGGTAAGTAAGAGTCCCGCGAGCTCAAGGAACCTGGTTTTTGGCTGTTGCAGCCGAAAGGAGGACATCAAAAACCAGGGGGGAGTCCCGAGGGCGATAATTTGAAATTTTCCCCATGCCTTCTGGGATAAGTGAAGATCTCCGCGAGCCAAGGAACACGGGATTTTGGCTGTTGCAGCCGAAAGGGGGACACAGTAAACCAGGGAGGGTCCCAGGCGATAATTTTCATATTCCCAGTGCCTTCTGGGATAAGTAAGAGTCCCGCGAGCTCTGGGAACACGGATTTTGCTGTTCAGCCGAAAGGAGGACATCAGAAAACCCGGGGGGAGGAGTCCCAGCGATAATTTGCATATTCCCAGTCCCTTTCCTGGGATAATGAAGAGTCTCCGCGAGCTCAAGGAACACTGGATTTTGGCTGTTGCACCGAAAGGAGACACAGTAAACCAGGGGAGGGTCCCGAGGTGAAATTTGCATATTCCAGTGCCTTCTGGGATAATGAAGAGTCCCCCCGCGAGCTCAAGGAACACTGGTTTTTTGGCTGTTCAGCCGAAAGAGGACATCAGTAAACCGCGCGCCGATTTTTTGGCTTATATTTCACCGCTTGATTATCCCCCTTAACAATAAAACAGGAAGAGGCTAGGAGCCATGTGGTGAGCTCATTTCTTGCTACATGTTCATAGACTTACCATGGAAAACCAAACCACATCCAGAAATGCAAGCTTGTTCCCTGTTGGGGGGGAAAAATTCAAAATCTGGAAGAGGGGTTTATCAACATTGAAGACCATTAAGGAAGGTAAGAGTTCTTAACAGACCCAAATTATCTCTTCATGGTACAAAAGAGAAGAAATTCGAAGGCAAACTGAAGAAACAGAGGAATGGAACATGTGACCCCAGAGAAGCAGGAGGATCAGGAGGCATCACACCAATTTCTGCTCAGGAACCAATACCAGGCTCTACACAGGAAAACATGAAGAAATACATCAGGATAGACTTTGCCCACAAACAACCTTGTACGCCCCAGAGTCCTCCTAAATGGAAAAAGAAAACTGTTGTGAAGAAGAAACGAGAGTTTGTTGTCAGGGGGCGATTCCCTTTGAAGGAAAAAGGGGCCGCTATCGCAACCGGATATAACCTCAAGAAAATGTGCTGTCTTCCAGTGCAAAAATTAAAGATTGTCTGACAGGATATCAGGACTCTTCAGACCTAAAGATACTACCCATCCTGCTAATACATGGGGACAAAAAACACCGCTAGAAACGACCTGGAAACCATCTGCAGGACTTTTGAAAACTTAGGTAAGAAATGAAAAACTGGAGCGCAGGTGTCTTCTCTTCCATCCTCCCATGAGGCCAGGAACAAGGAGGGGGAATAAGATTCTGCAGGGAACAACGGCTCGTGATGGGCCGCAGCAAGGATTGGATTTCTGGATCACGGAGTGAATTACCTATACGATGGACTACTTGCGAGATGGGGGGCACCTTACGAAGACGAAAACATGTTATTTGGAATCGCCTTGACAACCCATCAGGAAGCTTTAAACTAGAACAATGTGGAAGGGAAGCAAAACGCCACAAAAGCCATACACTTGACAAATACAATTGACATTTCTCAATTAAAGTGAAGGGGAAGAACAAAGACAAAAAAAATTACATAATAAAAATTTGAAGGAAGAGAACCAATCACAAACTAAAAGGGTTTTTTATACGAAAGCACAAAGCATGGGCAACAAACAAGGGAAAAGGACTACAACGCAGAGAAGAAATATAGTCATGGAATCATGATACTTGGGGGACATACATATGATGGAATACAAGGCTAAAGGATACAACTTATTTGCAAGAAACAGACTTGATAAACGAGGAGGAGGTGTTCATTGCATTTAGAAAAGCGTATATCTGCACAGAATTGACGCTTCAAACTGGGAGTTCTGTGGAAACTGTTTGGGTAAGAATACAAGGACAGAACAATGGAAAGGACACCATTGTACATTTTTCTACAGGCCGCCGTGCAACTTTAAGTAGGAGAACTCTTTATGCACAAAAAGGCCAATTCCCAAAAAATATGACATAGTGGTCATGGGAGATTTCAACTATCCAGACATTTGTTGGGAACTCTCTCAGGCAAAACTAACAGGTCCAAAAATTCTTATCCTTCTTTCTGACAACTTTATCTTCCAAAGGTAATGGGAAAACAAGGGGATCTCACCTTGGATCTAATCCCATAAACAAGGAAATGGTGGAGAGGAAAGTGGCTGGGACCTAGGAGGTTAGTGACCATGCTATTTTAGAATTTTGGATAAAAAAGGAGGAAGACCTGTGAAGACCGATTCAAGTTAGATTCAGAAAGGCAGATTTTAAGGAACTCAGAAAGAGAATTGGAGGATCCAATGGCTGGATATCCTTAAGGACAAAAATGTCCAGGAAGGATGGAAAATCTTGAAAAATGAGATTCTCAAAGCACAATCGTTAACAATTCCGAAAAGAGGGAAGAAATGGGAAGCATTTAAGGAAACCAGGATGGATGAACATAGAACTTAAACACATGCTAAAAAGGAAGAAAGAAATGTTTATCAAATGAAAGAGGGAGGCATATCTAAAGAAGAATATAATGCCGTCTGCAGAACCTGCAGGGCACAAATCAGATTATCTAAAGCTGACAATGAATTAAGGCTTGCAAGTTACGTCAAAAGCAACAAAAAAGGATTTTGGGGATACGTCAAAGTAAAAGAAAAGTCAAAGATGCTATAGGATTTTTACAGGATGAAAATGATGAAATGGTAAGTCAGGATGTTGAAAGGCTGAACTTTTAAATTCCTATTTTGCATCTTGTTTTCTCTCAGAAAGGAAATGTAACATCAACTGATCTTCACTGTCCTATTAAAGGAAATAGAAGAATCCAGGATATCTATAAACAGAAAGACAGTGAGGAAACACTTAGCTAACATAAAGAATTCAATCTCCAGGTCCAATGAATTACACCCCAGGTACTGAAGGAGATAGCAGAAGAAATTCTTGAACCACTGTCCATAATCTTTGAAAATTCTTGGAGAACAGGAGAAGTCCCAGAAGACTGGAGAAGAGCAAATGTTGTTCCTAACTTCAAAAAGGGAAGAAGGTGGACCCGGGAACTACAGGCCGGTGAGTCTGACTTCTATACCAGGAAAGATCTTTGAACAAATTATTAAAGAACAGTTGCAAGTACCGGGATAAGAATGAAGTGATTAAACAGAGTCAGCATGGGTTTGTAACTAATAAGTCATGTCAGACTAACTAATTTCCTTCTATGACAGAATCACTGACTGGTGGATCAGGGAAATGCTGTAATATAGTATATCTTGACTTCAGCAAAGCATTTGACAAAGTATCTCACACAATCCTTTTATTGAAAAAATGACTAAGTATGGAATGGACAAGGCAACTGTTAGGTGGATTCATAACTGGCTTAGTGATCGGACCCAAAGAGTTGGTTGTAAATGGCTGCACATCCATTGAAGAAAAATCTCAAGTGGGGTACCACAAGGCTCTGTTTTGGGCCCTGTATTGTTCAACATACTTTATAAATGATTTAGATGAAGGAATTGAGGGTAAACTATCAAATTTGCTGATGACACAAAGCTAGGAGGGGTAGCTAAAACTAGAGAAGAGAGAGAAAAGGATTCAAAAAGATATACATAAACTGGAGCAGTGGGCAGCAACTAACAAAATTTGGATTTTAACCCCTTACGCCATCGGACGTACTATCCCGTCCATGGTACCGGGCCCGTATGACCGGGGACGGGATAGTACGTCCAGCCCTTTAATGCGACATTGCGACTTAAGTCGCAATGATCGCATTAAAATTCCGACGCCATCTTACCTCAGGAGAGATGGCGCCGGCATCCCGGGGTCTGTCACCGCCCACCCTCACTCCCGATCGCTGTGATTGGCTGTTCAATTCTGAACAGCCAATCGCAGCCTTTCTCACTGTTTTCAGCCAATCCGATGGGCTGAAACAGTGAGATCCCAGGCTAGAATCGAGTACCGATGTACTCGATCCTAGGCCTGGGCATAGAAAGGAGCAGACCCCCCCTGGATTGGCGCAATCGCCGATCACATCGATCGCGCCAATCGCAGGGCACAGCCGCGGTGTATCCGCGCTGTGCCCTGCCTGTACCTGCCTGGATCGGTGCAGTAATAGCACCGATCCTAGCCGGAGCCTAGGACAGGCCCATAGGGCCTGCAGCTGCTGATTGGCGTGATCGATGTCATCGACGATCGCGCCAATCACAGGGCACAGCAGCGGTGTGACCGCTCTGTGCCCTGCTTCCTGACCTGCCGGTGACCTGCCTAGGAATCGGAGCAGTGAGCTCCGATTACTAGGCCGGTGCCTAGCAACCGCAAAACAAGGTCTCCTCTGATTGGTGGGATCGATGTGATCATCGATCCCACCAATGACAGGTCACAGCAGCGATGTGACCGCTCTGTGACCTGTCTGCAAACTGGATCTGACCTTCTGACCGCACTGCAGGGGTCCTCACACTTGCTGAGGATTCCCTGCAGTGCGGTCACACGCCAGATCTCCTCCTGTGCTGGGCCTTGTGTGCCACAGTAGCCTGTGACACCACAACTCCTGCTGAAGAAAGAAGAGAGAAGAAAGAAGAGAGAAGAAAGAAGAGAGAAGAAAGAAGAGAGACTACAAACGTGAGTTTTTGAGCCCCGATCCCTGCCCGATCCACCCCAATCCCCCCATTCCCCCCCCCTCCCCCCTTCCCTTTCCCCCTTTTTACCCCCCCTTTGCACACATTTAGCAGCCGCCGAGCGTTGATTGGTGACGCAGTTCACCGATCAACACTCGTGCTCGTTTTTTCTTTTGCTCCCCCCTCCGTGCGCACTTCCAGCAGCCGCGGAACTTTGATAAGTGACACCAGTCACTTATCAGAGCTCGTTCCTGCAGTTTTTTTTTTTTTTTTT
Source organism: Oophaga sylvatica (assembly GCA_033576555.1). Taxonomy (NCBI): domain Eukaryota; kingdom Metazoa; phylum Chordata; class Amphibia; order Anura; family Dendrobatidae; genus Oophaga; species Oophaga sylvatica. Next base: position 5,612 of record JARQOD010006386.1, read on the forward strand.
CACTCCCCTTTCCGCCACTCCTGTGCGCACTTCCAGCAGCCGCGGAACTTTGATAAGTGACACCAGTCACTTATCAGAGCTCGTTCCTGCAGGTTTTTTTTTTTTTTCACCCCACTTTCCGCCACTCCCGTGCGCACATCTAGCAGCCGCGGAACTTTGATAAGTGACACCAGTCACTTATCAGAGCTCGTTCCTGCAGTTTTTTTTTTTTTTTCACACCACTTTTCCGCCACTCCCGTGCGCACATCTAGCAGCCGCGGAACTTTGATAAGTGACACCGTCAATTATCAGAGCTCGTTCCTGCCGTTTTTGTTTTTTTTTCACTCCCCTTTCCGCCACTCCTGTGCGCACTTCCAGCAGCCGCGGAACTTTGATAAGTGACACCAGTCACTTATCAGAGCTCGTTCCTGCAGTTTTTTTTTTTTTTTTACTCCCCTTTCTGCCACTCCTGTGCGCACATCCAGCATCCGCGGAACTTAGATAAGTGACACCAGTCACTTATCAGAGCTCGTTCCTGCAGTTTTTTTTTTTTTTTTTTTCACTCCCCCTTCCCGCCACTCCTGTGCGCACATCTAGCAGCCGCGGAACTTTGATAAGTGACACCGGTCACTTATCAGAGCTCGTTCCTGCCGTTTTTTTTTTTTTCTTTCACTCCCCTTTCCGCCACTCCTGTGCGCACTTCCAGCAGCCGCGAACTTTGATAAGTGACACCAGTCACTTATCAGAGCTCGTTCCTGCAGTTTTTTTTTTTTCACTCCCACTTTCCGCCACTCCCGTGCGCACATCTAGCAGCCGCGGAACTTTGATAAGTGACACCGTCACTTATCAGAGCTCGTTCCTGCCGTTTTTTTTTTTTTTTTCACTCCCCTTTCCGCCACTCCTGTGCGCACATCTAGCAGCCACGGAACTTTGATAAGTGACACCGGTCACTTATCAGAGCTCGTTCCTGCCGTTTTTGTTTTTTTTTTCACTCCCTTTCCGCCACTCCTGTGCGCACTTCCAGCAGCCGCGGAACTTTGATAAGTGACACCGTCACTTATCAGAGCTCGTTCCTGCAGTTTTTTTTTTTTTTCACTCCCCTTTCTGCCACTCCTGTGCGCACATCCACAGCCCGGAACTTTGATAAGTGACACCAGTCACTTATCAGAGCTCGTTCCTGCAGTTTTTTTTTTTTCACCCCACTTTCCGCCACTCCCGTGCGCACATCTAGCAGCCGCGGAACTTTGATAAGTGACACCGTCACTTATCAGAGCTCGTTCCTGCCGTTTTTTGTTTTTTTTTTTCACTCCCCTTTCCCCCACTTCCTGTGCGCACATCTAGCAGCCGCGGAACTTTGATAAGTGACACCGGTCACTTATCAGAGCTCGCTCCTGCCGTCTTTTTTTTTTTCACTCCCCTTTCCGCCACTCCTGTGCGCACATCCAGCAGCCGCGGAACTTTGATAAGTGACACCAGTCACTTATCAGAGCTCGTTCCTGCATTTTTTTTCACTCCCCTTTCCGCCACTCCTGTGCGCACATCCAGCAGCCGCGGAACTTTGATAAGTGACACCAGTCACTTATCAGAGTTCGTTCCTGCAGGTTTTTTTTTTTTTCACTTCCCTTTCCGCCACTCCTGTGCGCACATCCGGCAGCCGCGGAACTTTGATAAGTGACACCGGTCACTTATCAGAGCTCGTGCCTGCTGGTTTAGACTTTTTTTCACAGGCATTTTTTTCCCTATTCTCTTTCTTTTCTTTTAGCTTTTTCCTTTCAGCATAGTTTGCACCAACCACTATCCCCCCCACACACACACACACACAGTTATAAATAAAGTTCACACAAAGCACCACATTCACAAAAAAAATGTCCCGCTCGTCACGTTCTTCCCAACAGCGCTATTCAGTGGAAGAGGCATACGCTTTACTTGCCTCCGACACTGATAGCGAGGGAGAGGATCCCACATTTCTTTACTTTTCAGATTCTTCATCCTCTTCTTCTTCTTCCTCCTCTTCCTCATCTTCCTCCTCGGGTCCTGCGGAACCGCCACGCAGACGCCCCAGGACAGAAGATGAGGCAGCGCCCACCCCTGAAAATGAACCAGCGCACCCCTCTTCGGACCCCATATGGACCCCGCCCCCCGAAAATTACGAGCCACTGATTCCTGATTTTGTGGCAGAATCAGGAATCAAGTTTGACACCACGGGCCTCAGAGAAATAGACTTTTTCAAAGTCTTTTTCTCTGAGGATTTTATTAACCTCGTGGTGGAGCAAACTAATTTGTACGCTCGGCAATTTTTGGCGCAAAACCCAGTGTCATCATTTTCCAACTGGTCTCCTGTAGACGCAGGTGAAATGATGCAGTTTTGGGGCCTGGTCCTCCATATGGGGATCCTGAAGAAGCCAGAACTTCGGCAATATTGGAGTGTTGATATTTTATACAACACTCCACTGTTCCGAATGGTCATGGCTCGGACGCGTTTTGAGGCCATCCACAAATTCCTGCATTATAATGATAATGCACAGTGTCCCCCACAAAATGACCCCAACTTTGACCGTCTGTTCAAAGTTCGGCCGGTCATCGAACACTTCAGCAAAAAGTTTGCTGAAGTGTACGTGCCCCAAAGGGACATCTGCGTGGATGAGTCCTTGGTTCATTTTAAGGGACGGCTCAGATTCCGCCAGTACCTGCCCAGCAAGAGGGCAAGGTACGGAATTAAACTCTACAAGCTGTGCGAGAGTACCTCAGGGTACACGCACAGCTTTAGAGTTTATGAAGGAAAGGACACCAGGATTGAACCCCCTGAGTGTCCCCCCGTCCTGGGAGTGAGTGGGAAAATTGTGTGGGATTTGGTGCACCCACTGCTGGATAAAGGTTATCACCTTTACACCGATAACTTTTATTCCAGCGTTCCACTCTACAAATCCCTCTCTGCGCGAGGTACCGCAGCTTGCGGTACTGTCCGCAAAAATCAGAGAGGCCTCCCGAAGACGCTACTTGGGCAGATGCTCAGAAAGGGTGAGAGCAGAGCCCAATGTAGCGACCACCTGTTGGTGGTCAAGTACAAGGACAAGAGGGATGTCCTTCTCTTGACCACCATACATGGTGATGGCAGCGCCCTCAGCACTGTACGGGGTACCTCTACACAGGTCCGCAAACCGGACTGTGTACTGGGGTACAATAAATACATGGGGGTGTTGATCTCTCTGATCAACTCCTCCAACCGTACAGTGCTTTGAGAAAGGCCAAGGTGTGGTACAAGAAGCTGTCCGTGCACATCGTCCAAATGGCAATGCTCAACGCTTTCCTGCTGTCACGATGTGCACGCAACAGCGATACGACGTACCTTCAGTTCCAGGAGGTAGTGGTTAAGGCCCTGATGTTTGGCGCTCAGGAAACAGCGGGCCCCAGTACTTCTGGAACTGAAGGTGCTCGTATCATACCAGGTCAGCATTTCCCGGGGGTGGTCCCGCCAACTGGAAGCAAAGGTAAGCCGCAAAAAAGGTGCCGAGTGTGTTACAAAAGGGAATACGCAAGGACACCACTTACCAATGCGACACCTGCCCCAAAAACCTGGCCTGTGTATGAAGGATTGTTTCAAATTGTACCACACCTCAATGCACTACTAATTTACTTTACAGGAAAGATTAGTTCCAGAAGGGGGCACATTTAGAAAAGTTCCTTGGGAGTCTACTTTCCAAAATTATGTCACTTGTGGGTTTTTTTTACTGTTTAGGCACATCAGGAGCTCTGCAAACGGAACATGACGCCCGCAGACCATTCCATCAGTCTGCATTCCAAAACGTCATGACTTCCCTTCTGAGCCCCGACTTGTGCCCAAACAGTTTTTTCCCACATATGGGGCACCAGTGTACTCAGGACAAATTGGACAACAATTTTTGGTGTCCAATTTCTCCTCTTACCCTTGGGAAAATAAAAAATTGGGGACTAAAACATCATTTTTGTGAGGATAAAAGTAGGATTTTTTATTTTTACACCTGGGCATTATAAACTTTAGTGAAACACTTGGGGGTTCAAAATGCTCACCACACACCTAGGTAAGTTCCTTAGGGGGTCTAGTTTCCAAAATGGGGTCACTTGTGGGGGTTTCCACTGTTTAGGCACATGAGGGGCTCTGCTAACGGAACATGACGCCCGCAGACCATTCCATCAAAGTCTGCATTCCAAAACGTCACTGCTTCCCTTCTGCGCCCTGCCATGCGCCCAAACAGTGGTTCCCCCCAACATATGGGGTATCAGTGTACTCAGGACAAATTGGACAACAACTTTTGTGGTCCAATTTCTCCTGTTACCCTTGGGAAAATAAAAAATTGGGGACTAAAACATCATATTTGTGGAATTTTTTTTTTTTTTTTTATTCACGCCAGGGCATTATAAACTTTAGTGAAACACTTGGGGGTTCAAAATGCTCACCACACACCTAGATAAGTTCATTAGGGGGTATAGTTTCCAAAATGGGGTCACTTGTGGGGGTTTCCACTGTTTAGGCACATGAGAGGCTCTGCTAACGGAACATGACGCCCGCAGACCATTCCATCAAAGTCTGCATTCCAAACGTCACTGCTTCCCTTCTGCGCCCTGCCATGCGCCCAAACAGTAGTTCCCCCCAACATATGGGGTATCAGCGTACTCAGGACAAATTGGACAACAACTTTTGTGGTCCAAGTTCTCCTGTTACCCTTGGAAAATAAAAAATTGGGGACTAAAACATCATATTTGTGGAAATTTTTTTTTTTTTTTATTCACGCCAGGCATTATAAACTTTAGTGAAACACTTGGGGGTTCAAAGTGCTCACCACACACCTAGATAAGTTCCTTAGGGGGTCTAGTTTCCAAAATGGGGTCACATGTGGGGGGTTTCCACTGTTTAGGCACATCAGGGCTCTGCTAACGGAACATGACGCCCGCAGACCATTCCATCAAAGTCTGCATTCCAAAACGTCACTGCTTCCCTTCCGAGCCCTGCCGTGTGCCCGAACAGTGTATCCCCCCAACATATGGGGTATCAGCGTACTCTGGACAATTTGGACAACCAATTTTGTGGTCCAATTTCTCCTCTTACCCTTGGGAAAATAAAAAATTGGGACTAAAACATCACTTTTGTGGAAAAAAAAATATTTTTTTTTTTCACGCCAGGCATTATAAACGTTAGTGAAACACTTGGGGTTCAAAGTGCTCACCACACACCTAGATAAGTTCCTTAGGGGGTCTAGTTTCCAAAATGGGGTCACATGTGGGGGTTTCCACTGTTTAGGCACATCAGGGGCCCTCCAAACGCGACATGGCGTCCGTTCGCAATTCCAGCCAATTTTGGTTTGGAAAAGTCAAACGGCGCTCCTTCCCTTTCAAGCCCTGCCGTGCGTCCAAACAGTGGTTCCCCCCCACATATGGGGTATCAGCGTACTCAGGACATGTTGGAAAACAACTTTTGTGGTCCAATTTCTCCTCTTACCCTTGGGAAAATAAAAAATTGGGGACTAAAACATCATGCTTGTGGAAAAAATATGATTTTTTTTCTTCACGGCTCTACGTTACAAACTTGCGTGAAGCACTTGAGGGTTCAAAGTGCTCACCACACATCTAGATAAGTTCCTTAGGGGTCTAGTTTCCAAAATTGGGTCACATGTGGGGGTTTCCACTGTTTAGGCACATCAGGGGCCCTCCAAACGCGACATGGCGTCCGTTCGCAATTCCAGCCAATTTTGGTTTGGAAAAGTCAAACGGCGCTCCTTCCCTTTCAAGCCCTGCCGTGCGCCCAAACAGTGGTTCCCCCCACATATGGGGTATCAGCGTACTCAGGACATGTTGGACAACAACTATTGGTGTCCAATTTCTCCTCTTACCCTTGGGAAAATAAAAAATTGGGACTAAAACATCATGCTTGTGGAAAAAATATGATTTTTTTTCTTCACGGCTCTACATTACAAACTTGCGTGAAGCACTTGAGGGTTCAAAGTGCTCACCACCACATCTAGATAAGTTCCTTAGGGGTCTAGTTTCCAAATGGGTCACATGTGGGGGGTTTCCACTGTTTAGGCACATCAGGGGCCTCCAAACGCGACATGTCGTCCGTTCGCAATTCCAGCCAATTTTGGTTTGGAAAAGTCAAACGGCGCTCCTTCCCTTTCAAGCCCTGCCGTGCGCCCAAACAGTGGTTTCCCCCCACATATGGGTATCAGCATACTCAGGACATGTTGGACAACAACTTTTGTGTCCAATTTCTCCTCTTACCCTTGAGAAAATAAAATTTGGGGACTAAAACATCATGTTTGTGAAAAAATATGATTTTTTTTCTTCACGGCTCTACATTACAAACTTGCGTGAAGCACTTGAGGGTTCAAAGTGCTCACCACACATCTAGATAAGTTCCTTAGGGGTCTAGTTTCCAAAATGGGTCACATGTGGGGGTTTCCACTGTTTAGGCACATCAGGGGCCCTCCAAACGCGACATGGCGTCCGTTCGCAATTCCAGCCAATTTTGGTTTGGAAAAGTCAAACGGCGCTCCTTCCCTTTCAAGCCCTGCCGTGCGCCCAAACAGTGGTTCCCCCCCACATATGGGGTATCAGCGTACTCAGGACATGTTGGACAACAACTTTTGGGTCCAATTTCTCCTCTTACCCTTGAGAAAATAAAAATTTGGGACTAAAACATCATGTTTGTGGAAAAAATATGATTTTTTTTCTTCACGGCTCTACATTACAAACTTGCGTGAAGCACTTGAGGTTCAAAGTGCTCACCACACATCTAGATAAGTTCCTTAGGGGGTCTAGTTTCCAAAATGGGGTCACATGTGGGGGGTTTCCACTGTTTAGGCACATCAGGGGCCCTCCAAACGCAACATGGCGTCCGTTCGCAATTCCAGCCAATTTTGGTTTGGAAAAGTCAAACGGCGCTCCTTCCCTTTCAAGCCCTGCCGTGCGCCCAAACAGTGGTTCCCCCCCACATATGGGGTATCAGCGTACTCAGGACATGTTGGACAACAACTTTTGTGGTCCAATTTCTCCTCTTACCCTTGGGAAAATAAAAATTTGGGGACTAAAACATCATGTTTGTGGAAAAAATATATGTTTTTTTTCTTCACGGCTCTACATTACAAACTTGCGTGAAGCACTTGAGGGTTCAAAGTGCTCACCATACATCTAGATAAGTTCCTTAGGGGGTCTAGTTTCCAAAATGGGGTCACATGTGGGGGGTTTCCACTGTTTAGGCACATCAGGGGCCCTCCAAACGCGGCATGGCGTCCGTTCGCAATTCCAGCCAATTTTGGTTTGGAAAAGTCAAACTGTGCTCCTTCCCTTTCGAGCCCTGCCGTGCGCCCAAACAGTGGTTCCCCCCCACATATGGGTATCAGCGTACTCAGGACATGTTGGACAACAACTTTTGTGGTCCAATTTCTCCTCTTAACCCTTGGGAAAATAAAAATTTGGGAATAAAACATCATGTTTGTGGAAAAAATATGATTTTTTTTCTTCACGGCTCTACATTACAAACTTGCGTGAAGCACTTGAGGGTTCAAAGTGCTCACCACACATCTAGATAAGTTCCTTAGGGGTCTAGTTTCCAAAATGGGGTCACATGTGGGGGGTTTCCACTGTTTAGGCACATCAGGGGCCCTCCAAACGCGACATGGCGTCCGTTCGCAATTCCAGCCAATTTTGGTTTGGAAAAGTCAAACGGCGCTCCTTCCCTTTCGAGCCCTGCCGTGCGCCCAAACAGTGGTTCCCCCCCACATATGGGGTATCAGCGTACTCAGGACATGTTGGACAACAACTTTTGTGGTCCAATTTCTCCTCTTACCCTTGGGAAAATAAAAATTTGGGGACTAAAACATCATGTTTGTGGAAAAAAATATGATTTTTTTTCTTCACGGCTCTACATTACAAACTTGCGTGAAGCACTTGAGGGTTCAAAGTGCTCACCACACATCTAGATAAGTTCCTTAGGGGGTCTAGTTTCCAAAATGGGGTCACATGTGGGGGGTTTCCACTGTTTAGGCACATCAGGGTCCCTCCAAACGCGGCATGGCGTCCGTTCGCAATTCCAGCCAATTTTGGTTTGGAAAAGTCAAACTGTGCTCCTTCCCTTTCAAGCCCTGCCGTGCGCCCAAACAGTGGTTCCCCCCCACATATGGGGTATCAGCGTACTCAGGACATGTTGGACAACAACTTTTGTGGTCCAATTTCTCCTCTTACCCTTGGGAAAATAAAAATTTGGGAATAAAACATCATGTTTGTGGAAAAAATATGATTTTTTTTCTTCACGGCTCTACATTACAAACTTGCGTGAAGCACTTGAGGGTTCAAAGTGCTCACCACACATCTAGATAAGTTCCTTAGGGGGTCTAGTTTCCAAAATGGGGTCACATGTGGGGGGTTTCCACTGTTTAGGCACATCAGGGGCCCTCCAAACGCGACATGGCGTCCGTTCGCAATTCCAGCCAATTTTGGTTTGGAAAAGTCAAACGGCGCTCCTTCCCTTTCGAGCCCTGCCGTGCGCCCAAACAGTGGTTCCCCCCCACATATGGGGTATCAGCGTACTCAGGACATGTTGGACAACAACTTTTGTGGTCCAATTTCTCCTCTTACCCTTGGGAAAATAAAAATTTGGGGACTAAAACATCATGTTTGTGGAAAAAATATGATTTTTTTTCTTCACGGCTCTACATTACAAACTTGCGTGAAGCATTTGAGGGTTCAAAGTGCTCACCACACATCTAGATAAGTTCCTTAGGGGGTCTAGTTTCCAAAATGGGGTCACATGTGGGGGGTTTCCACTGTTTAGGCACATCAGGGGCCCTCCAAACGCGACATGTCGTCCGTTCGCAATTCCAGCCAATTTTGGTTTGGAAAAGTCAAACGGCGCTCCTTCCCTTTCAAGCCCTGCCGTGCGCCCAAACAGTGGTTCCCCCCCACATATTGGGTATCAGCGTACTCAGGACATGTTGGACAACAACTTTTGTGGTCCAATTTCTTCTCTTACCCTTGGGAAAATAAAAATTTGGGGACTAAAACATCATGTTTGTGGAAAAAATATGATTTTTTTTCTTCACGGCTCTACATTACAAACTTGCGTGAAGCACTTGAGGGTTCAAAGTGCTCACCACACATCTAGATAAGTTCCTGAGGGGTCTAGTTTCCAAAATGGGGTCACATGTGGGGGGTTTCCACTGTTTAGGCACATCAGGGGCCCTCCAAACGCGACATGTCGTCCGTTCGCAATTCCAGCCAATTTTGGTTTGGAACAGTCAAACGGCGCTCCTTCCCTTTCAAGCCCTGCCATGCGCCCAAACAGTGGTTCCCCCCCACATATGGGTATCAGCGTACTCAGGATAAGTTGGACAACAACTTTTGTGGTTCAATTTCTCCTCTTACCCTTGGGAAAATAAAAATTTGGGGACTAAAACATCATGCTTGTGGAAAAAATATGATTTTTTTTCTTCACAGCTCTACATTACAAACTTGCGTGAAGCACTTGAGGTTCAAACTACTCACCACACATATAGATAAGTTCCTTAGGGGGTCTAGTTTCCAAAATGGGGTCACGTGTGGGGGGTTTCCACTGTTTAGGCACATCGGGGCCTCTCCAAACGCGACATGGCGTCCGTTCTCAATTCCAGCCAATTTTGGTTTGGAAAAGTCAAACTGCGCTCCTTCCATTCCGAGCTCTGCCGTGTGCCCAAACAGTGGTTTTCCCTCACATATGGGGTATCGGCGTACTCAGGAGAAATTGCACAACAACTTTATCAGTCCTTTTTCTCCTTTTTCCCTTGTGAAAATAAAAAAAATGTTTGTAAAAGATCATTTTTGTGACTAAAAAGTAAAATGTTAATTTTTTCCTTCCATGTTGCTTCAGCTCCTGTGAAGCACCTGAAGGGTTAATAAACTTCTTGAATGTGGTTTTGAGTACCTTGAGGGGTGTAATTTTTAGAATGGTGTCACTTTTTGGTATTTTCTGCTATATAGACCCCTCAAAGTGACTTCAAATATGAGGTGGTCCCGAAAAAAAATGGCTTTGTAAATTTTGTTGTAAAAATGAGAAATCGCTGGTCAACTTTTAACCCTTATAATTTCCTAACAAAAAAAAATTTTGTTTCCAAAATTGTGCTGATGTAAAGTAGATATGTGGGAAATGTTATTTCTTAACTATTTTTTGTGACATATTTCTCTGTTTTAAGGGAATAAAAATTCAAAGTTTGAAAATTGCAAAATTTTCAAAATTTTTGCCATATTTGCGTTTTTTTCATAAATAAATGCAAGTTATATGGAAGAAATTTTACCACTATCATGAAGTACAATATGTCACGAGAAACAATCTCAGAATCGCGAAGATCCGTTGAAGCGTTCCAGAGTTATAACCTCATAAAGAGACAGTGGTCAGAATTGTAAAAATTGGCCCGGTCATTAACGTGCAAACCACCCTTGGGGTGAAGGGGTTAACAGGGAAAAATGCAAAGTACTACATCTGGGCAATAAAAATGAAAAAAGCATATACAAAATGGGAGGAATAGGGCTAAGTAACAGCACATGTGAAAAAGACTTGGGTATACTAATTGATCACAGACTTAACATGAGTCAACAGTGTGATGCAGCAGCAAAAAAGGCAAATGCAATTCTAGGATGTATCAACAGAAGCATACAGTCTAGATCACGTGAGGTCATTATTGCCCTCTACTCATCTTTGGTCAGACCTCATCTGGAATACTGTGTCCAGTTTTGGGCACCACATTTTAAAAAAGACATCAACAAACTGGAGCAAGTTCAGAGAAGAGCCACCAGAATGGTGACCGGTCTGCAAACCATGTCCTATGAGGAACGGTTGCAGGATTTGGGAATGTTTAGCTTGCAAAAAAGAAGACTGAGAGGAGACTTAATAGCTGTCTACAAATATCTCAAGGGCTGTCACATTGTAGAAGGATCATCTTTTTTCTCATTTGCACAAGGAAAGACTAGAAGCAATGGGATGAAACTGAATGGGAGGAGACACAGATTAGATATTAGAAAAAACTTTTTGACAGTTAGGGTGATCAATGAGTGGAACAGGCTGCCACAAGAGGTGGTGAGTTCTCCTTCAATGGAAGTCTTCAAACAGAGGCTGGATAGACATCTGTCTGGGATGATTTAGAGAATCCTGCTTTGAGCAGGGGGTTGGACCAAAAGGCCCAGGGGGTCCCTTCCAACTCTACCATTCTATGATTCTATGATTCTATACAATAGATTGATAGATGAGACATACAAGTGTTATATTTGTAGGAACGGATCTGGGAATGCAGAAGTCAGTGACAGCAAGCAGAGATAAGTGCTGGCAGCAGCGAGATGGTATTTTGCTGTACACCAAGGTCATTCTACAGATAAGCAACCTGTAGGCTGAGGGAGAGAGGACACACAAACTACGCAGTGGTTTGACCAGCCCCTCCCATCGGGTATTCGTGAGGATGCACAGGAAAGAGTGCAACAGTTTTATGTTTTTGGAATAGACACAGTACGTAAGAATCGAAGGTCAGAGTATGTGAGAAGCAAATAGACAGGCAGAGAAAGGAAGTTACACTAGAAGACAGAGTTCAGGAAAGAGCCAAAAGATTATTTCTGGACTCTAAGAAAAACTTGGGTGGAAATGGGTTTTGTCAAAGAAAACAAGACTAGTGAGAAAGTTCTAGCAAGTTTTATATGAATGGGTTAAAAAAAAAAAAAAAAAAAAAAAGAAGTGACAAGGAAAAACTGAAAGTAAGTAGACCGGATTGGAGATCAGTAAAAGTAGAGGATCTAGCCAGAAAAGCACAGGGGGCACAACATGATTTAGCGCAGGCAAAAAGAGGAGCAAGGATACATGCTGTAGGTACTCGTCCTGCAAACAACAGGGAGAGGAGACGTGTGCCAGGAGATGGGCAGAAATTGTGCTACGGGTGCAAGAAACCAGGACATTTCAGGAGGGATTGCAGAACTAACCCATATCCAGCCTGTCCAACTAATCCATATGCAAATGACTCGCCTGCAAGAGGCCCCCAAGACCAATTAGAGGCGCTCCCATAGGATAATGGTAGCTTGCACATGAACCCCTTGTCTCCTTACCCCCCACTCCTAATTGCACAGTGCAGGTGAACCTACTAGGGGGACATAAGGTTGAGTTCCAAGTGGACACGGGGGCAGACAATTCAGTAATTACAGAAAAGGACTGGCCATTTGGGAAAAGTGATTTCTCCCACCATGTTATAGCAACTCCTTACAACTCTCCAGCTCCCCGTCACTAAAAAGATTCCCCTGCAAATTCAAGGAACCACTGTACACACACAGTTAATGGTATCACCACGGGTCAATGTAATATTTTAGGAAGTGATGTGTTGTCACAATTGCAAGCACATATTGAGTATCATCCTGATGGAACTGTCACTATGACACCAGGACTGAAGCAGAGCACTCTTTGTAAAATCATGTTGCTAGACGTTGCTAGTACAGAGGACACAAATGAATTTCCTTCAATGTTAGAAGGCGTGATACCGCATGATTTCTGGGCTTCAGATAAAACAGATGTGGGCAGATTAAGGGTGCAGCCAGTCATGGTCAAATTAAAGCCAGGTGCAATCCTGCCCCAACAGAGATAGTATCTTCTTAGTTTAGCTCAAGAAACGACTATTGCTCAGCAGATGCAGAAACTGGTAACAAGGGGTGTTTTAGTTAAAACCTAGCCCCCACCTTCGGCATCTCTGCAGCTAAGAGTAAGGTTCCTTGTCAATGGCCTTGACAGTACAAATTCCAACCTTCAGCTTCCCCCTTCGGCTACGAGATTTAACCCTCTATGTATTGGCTGGTACAATATATATATACACTTTTGTTCCAGATATCTCAGGATGCTGCTTAGTTTACAGTTATTGATTTTGCCAATGTTATTTTTATAATATGTTGTTTTTGTACCAAGCAGGTTGTAAGCGTTAAAGGATAAACTGCAATTCTGTAAATCTTCAGTTATCTTTTTGGGACATTGCATTACACTGGGGGCGCGACATCTGACCAGCGCTCGCAAAGAAGCTGTACAGAACTTTCCTATGCCTGTTAATGTTGCCGCTCTTAGGATATTTCTTGGACTGATTTTCTACTGCAGGCAGTGGATTCGTGCTGTGTCAATCCTCATGCAGCCTCTCTATGACTATTACCATTGTGCTTTTTAAACTAACTCCTGAAGGTATAGACTGTTTTCATTCCCTCAAAAACAGGATTGTGGCAGCTCCAGCGCTAGGAACTCTCAACTATGAACTACCATTCATCCTGTATCTTTATGAACAGCGGGGACACGCGGCAGGAGTATTGACTCAGTTACATGGTGACAATCAAAGGCCAGTGGCCTGTTTCAGTGAAAGACTAGATGCAGTGGCTAGGGGTACCCCGTCCTGTGTACGGGCGGTACATGCTGTAGGACTATTGCTCCACAAATCATCAGATATCGTTCTTGATTATCCACTGACAGCACTTACACCTCATGATGTATACACCATACTGAACCAGGTGCAACCGGCACACCTTTCAGCTGCACGTCACCTTCGATTGCAATGTGCACTTTTAATGCCTCCAAATGTTTCTTTGCAGAGATGTACCACACTTAATCCTGCCACATTGTTACCTCTCTCGGATCTAGGGGGGAGGTCAGGTACGGTATTGTACAAAGAAGATCCAAGAGAGGAGATTCCTTATGATTATGTTCAGCTTATGGCACAGAAAACAGCAGGTCTACCCACAGTGTTGAAAACTGAAAGACATAATGTTGACTTTAAATCTTTTGTAGAACTCGCTACCAAGATGACTCAGGTACCTTCCACACCAGGTATGCCATCGTCTCCCTGAATGCAGTAATCAAAGCAGAACCAATGCTCCCATATCAGTAAGCCCAGGAGGCTGAATTTAAGGCTCTGACCGAGGCCTGTAAGATAGCTGAAGGTAGAATTGTTAACACCTACACAGATTCTAGATAAGCATTCGGTATAGCTCATGATTTGGGTCCAATTTGGAAGTCTAGAGGATTCCTGATGGCAGCAGGACATCCCATTAAAAATGCTGACGCAGTCCAGCAGTTAATTGATGCATTACAATTACCAAAAGAAGTAGTTGTCAAAAGTTAAAGCACATACCAGATGCACTGATCAGGTGAGTAAAGGAAACGCAATGGCCGATGCAGCAGCAAAAACAGCAGCCAGTAGACCACTCCAAGGGGTAACGATGCACCAGGTAAGCGCTCCCAAAAATCCCTTTGTGTCGGAGGATGCCTTAGCCCAGATGCAGGCTCAGGTGCGCCAGGAGGAAGTAGAAAAGTGGGAAAAAGAAGGTGCATGTCTGAATGCAGCAACTGGGGTATGGGGAAGAGGGATGCGCCGATGCCTTCCAAGAGCGTTGTACCCTGCGGTCGCCCAGATGTTACATGGGCCAACCCACCAGTCCAAAACTGCTGTAATGAGCGTGATGCAGAAGCATTGGGCGGCACCAGGCTTTTCCACCTGTATAGAAGGTTTGATCCAGGGATGCATGGTATGTGCTACACATAATCAGAGAAGGGTAGTCAAGACACCACCCAAACACGCCCCTCGGCCCTTCTATCCTTTCCAGAGACTGCAGATTGATTATATTCGGCTGCCAAAATCAGGGTCATGGGAGAACGTGTTGGTGTGTTTTTGATTTATTCTCAGGTTGGCCGAAGGCTTTCCCGATTGCCAAGGCTACGGCTGCGGCAATCGCAAAGAAGCTGCTTGCGGAGGTGGTGTGCAGGTATGGAGTACCAAAGGTGACCGAAAGTGACAGAGGTACACATTTCATATGTGAAATAATGAATGAAGTCTTGACAGCGGTGGGAATTCAACAAGTTTTCCACACCCCATATTACCACAAAGCGGTGTAAAAGTAAAAGGACTAAATAGGATATTGAAGTTAAAAATCTAAAAGGCCATGGCTGAAACAGGGAAATCTTGGCCTGAATGTTTACCATTAGCCCTATACTCAATAAGGTATACTCCAAATAGAAAAACTGGACTGAACCCGTATAAAGTACTATTTGGCAAAGTGCCTAGTTTAGGATGTTTCTTTTCCCAAGCATTGGAAATAAGTAACCATGTATTAAGTTCATATGTAAGGGATTTGCATAAAAGACTCAAGAAAGTATATGATAATGTTTTCAGTTCTCTTCCAGATCCGAACCTGGATCCTGGGAGTCTGCAGTCTGGAGACTGGGTAGTCATTAAAAGACACGTGAGAAAGAGTCTGGATCCGAGAATATAGCTCCACTGATATCCAGAAAGAGAAGGAGTCTGGGTCAGCTGCACACCGGTTATGCTGAGGATCCCAAAGTTTATATGGATTCCATAGGTGTTCCTAGGGGGGTCCCAGACGAATACAAAGCTCAGAATCAGATCCTGGCGGGTTTCCGTTCTCTCATCCCAACTGTGCAGATCAATTACAATGTAGATTGGATAAAATATATATACTACACTAAGCAAAGATTTATCAATATCAATTTTAGTCAAGATGCTTTCCAGGGTATAGTTGAGAAACTGGGCCCAAAACAAAAGACTGACTCTTCAAAATAGACTGGCCATTGACATGATTCTAGCTGAAAAAGATGAAGTCTGTGGGATGATAGGGGAAGAATGTTGTACTTATATTCCTCAGAATTCTGGAGTCAATGGTAAAACTATAGTGGCCCTTACAGAGATTAAAAATCTGGCTCAGGAAATAAAAGCCAATGCAGAAGTAAATACCTCTTTCTTCTTAAGATGGCTTGAAGGACTTAAAGAATTTCTCCAACAAGCCTGCTTAGTGGTAACAGGACTTTTTGGTACTAGGATTGATAATTCTATGTTGTGTGATATCTATGTATAGGAAAGCTGTGGCCAATGCAACTGCCTCCTCAGGTATTTTCCTTTATAAGGAAGCTGTGTCCCTGCTATATGATGACACTGACAATGGTGATATGGAGAAATATACCCCACATAATAAACCTGATAAAACCCCCTATAACAAAATACAAATGGAAATAAGAGATTTGGTTTAGGGATAGTGGGAGAACTCCATGTGCAGGTTTTGGTAGGGACTTGGTTGTTTGGGGGCGGTCCATAAGGGGCCAGTTTCTAAAATGACCAAGCGAAGAAATCCATTACCCCTGTCCCCACACATGGACAGTCTCGAAGGTCACATATATTAAGGGAAAAACTTAGTGTTTAGGGGGGATTGTCAAGGTAAAATGTAATTTTCTACTATACTTTTATATTCATAGTGTGTATATGTGTCTTGTTATTTTGATATGTCAAGGTAAACACGAAGTTTTCCTTAAAAGAATACTATTCAGATTGAAACTTATTTTAAGATAATGTTAGTATCTGCTGATGTCTGTCTCCACCTTGTGTCCTATCACTGTATTACACTAACTTGAACTGGATCCACTGAAATGCCCCCCACCTTTGGGGAATTGAGGAACCACATGATACACGAGAACAATAGAATCTTTCTTCAAGAAATGAAACTAAGGATGACAACATGATCAAGGAGGACTTAGAAGAAGATCTAAGGACCAATTAGGATGACCAGATGCTGGACGTGTACATATATGGATATGTTCAGCATATCTCTTTCTCCTCAATCCCGCCTTTACTCCACCCCAATATTCTGTGTATGTAATCTTATGTATGTGAAAATAAAGCTTAGAACTTGCCCTGGTGGTCGCATATAAGCACCATATGAAGCATGGTCTAAGACTGAACCAGCCTAATAGTCTGACTCATTCTTATCCTGGTACCACATGCTTGTAGTCTAATTTGGCATGACTGGAGGATGAGTGGTATGTCGTTACGACCACGACAGAACCAATTGGAGATAAATGAAAAGGATGAGCCACTGAGACACGCTCAGCAGAGTACAAGCAGCAGTGCTTGAACAAGTAACTGGAGCGTGATGTGCACTCAAAAAATAAAAAACACAGACTGAAGTGAACACTGAAACACAACTGTTCACAATCTGTGAAAGGCTACTCCTTTGTCTTCTTCTATAGTGTTTGCAACCAATGTATTGGATACGGATGGAAGCGCGTCACACTAATAGATTATATTTTAAATGGAATGGAGCAGAACCAATTGGAGATAAATGAAAAGGATGAGCCACTGAGACACGCTCAGCAGAGTACAAGCAGCAGTGCTTGAACAAGTAACTGGAGCGTGATGTGCACTCAAAAAATAAAAAACACAGACTGAAGTGAACACTGAAAACACAACTGTTCACAATCTGTGAAAGGCTACTCCTTTGTCTACTTCTATAGTGTTTGCAACCAATGTATTGGATACGGATGGAAGCGCGTCACACTAATAGTTAAATTGCATGGAGCTGCAAGAATTACACTGAAGGAAAAAAAAAGAGTCTGTGAGTGACATGTGCAGATGCCTACAGACAGCGTTGCATGCAGAGCAAACTGCAGCGTCACCTGCACTCACACACACCTTGCAGAGCTGTTAAAACAACACTGCAGGCAAAAGGAAGCTTTACACAGCGGTTGGTGCTAGCCTGCCTACAGCACAGTACACTAAATCGCAATCTCTAACTGTCCCTCAGAGTCAGCACAGCAGCGTTCTGTCCCTTACTGAATTCACAGCACAGTGACGCTAAAATGGCGGCGGCGCCTTTTATAGTGCATTCTGACATCATTTCAGCATCCAATCACAGCCATGCCATTAGTTAACATGACCGCAGCAGTACAGGATGTACCCACACTTCTTAGGATTCCTCATTGGCTGACTAAAATCACATTGCCTCGCAAAGAATTATGGGAACTTCCGATTCCGGTATCCGATAAGACGAAAATATTGAAACGAAGTATCGAAAGGCCGATAGAGCTAATATCGGCCGATACCCGATATTTGCAGTATCGTATCGCTCAACACTAATCACTGATCTAGTGGATAAAGAACTTACTGTAGCTGTTATTTTGTCTTATTCTCATTTATAAGGCAGAAAAATATTTAGAATTGAGAGTCCTCAGTGGTTGATACCTTTTAATGGCTAACTGAAAAGATGTTAACAAATTGCAAGCTTTCGAGACTACTCAGGTCTATTCATCAGGCATGCACTAATACAAAATCTGAAGAATCACATATTTATACACAACACAGCATAGAAATAATGTAATAGATAAGACAAGTGACGTGAAGCAGAATTGTCATTATGGGAGAGAGATGAACATAAATATTGGAACAGTTCATAGATAAGGGGTGTGAAATTTTTATTGTCCTTTGATTGGGGTCTGGTATTGTGTTGTGATGGCCACAGAAGGTCTGAGGAGCAAATTCATTCCTGCACTGAGTGTGTCAAAGGTTTCATGAGATTATACTCCCAGACCCTCCTGCCTCTCTGAGACTTCTTAAAGTTACCTTTTAAAACAAGTAATTTAATGTCCATCATGCTATGATTGGGGATACAAAAATGTTTGGCCACAGGAAGATCCATTCTCTTTTCTCTTATTGTGTGGTGATGAGAATTCATCCTTGGTCTCAGTTATTGCCCGGTTTTCCCCACATACAGACCCCCAGTTGGATATTTAGTACAAATAATTAGGTACACCACATTAGATGTGGTGCAGCTGAAAGTACCTGGGATCTTGTAGTCCTGATGTGAGTTGGGGATCTTTATCTTGTCCGTGGTCATTGTGAATGGACAGGTTTTATATTTTTTCTGGTTTCAAGGAAAGATTCCTGTAGCTGTTGGAAAGGACAGGGAGTTTCTGACAATGATGCTTCTTAAAGGGAATCTGTCACCCTAAATGGGCGGGATATTTAAATGATGGCAGTCAGATCAGATGGGCGGTGTTTTGGGTACTTGCCTTAACATGTTGTTCGCCGCTGTCTCCATTATTTCTTGGAATTGTAGTCGTTGCCCTCCATATAACGCGCCTGTAAATTGCAATCTGTGGGCAAATCATACTGCGCGTGAGCAATTCAAGATTGCAATGCGCAGGCGCGTTATATGGAGGGCAACGACTACAATTCCCAGAAATAATGGAGACAGCGGAGAACAACATGTTAAGGCAAGTACCTAAAACACCGCCCTTCTGACCTGACTGCCATCATTTAAATATCGCGCCAATTTAGGGTGACAGATTCCCTTTAAATTTGGGGGCTGCCTAAAACACAGTAGTGGGGGGTCTGGAAAAATGGATTGTAATCGGGCATCTTTTTGTAGTAAAGGTTGTAATTTCCATTTTGTAGCTTTCCTTAACACCTCCAGATTTGGATTGTAGGTGACTACTAGAGGCCCTCGGTTATTTTCATCTTTAGCTTTGTAATGTAGCAGGTGATTCCTTGATATTCTGGTGGATCTTGTAATTTGGTTTTCCATCATTCTTGGATGGTAGCCCTGATTCAAAAATGTCCTTCTGAGGCGACCAAGGTGTTTGTCTCTATCCATGGGGTTGGTACATATACGATTGTATCTGATGGCTTGGCTGTAGACAATAGAGTTTTTTATGTGTTTTGGATGGAAACTGTCCCATTTAAGGTATGTTGGACAGTCTATTGGCTTCTGATACAGGGAAGTCTCTATTTCATTGATCTTTAGCTTAATGATGGTGTCTAAAAACTTATTTTCAGTGCTGGAGTAGTTGAGTGTTAAGTTGATGGTGGGATGAAATTGATTAAACTGTTCGTGGAATGTCTTTAGCTGTGGCTCAGACTCCATCCAGATGATTAAAATATCATCAATGTAGCGGTAGTAGGCAAGAGGCCTGATGGGACATGAGGACAAAAAGTCGCTTTCAAGCTTGGCCATGAAAAGATTTGCATACTGTGGAGCCATTTTATTTCCTATAGTTGTACCAGTCTCCTGAGGATGAATTTTGTGAGTTTCATCACAGAATCAGCATCATTCCCGGTGTTTTCCATGAAGACTTTGCAGGCATTTAATCCATCCTGGTGTGGGATATTAGAGTACAAAGAACAACAGTTTGAATGAACTGTAGTTTTCTGGATTCTTTTCCGAGTCATGTAAAGACCGACTAGCAAATGATATGACGTGCTCTTTTCCGTCCTGTATCTGGGATAGCACTGCTCCGTGCCCCTGTAGACTCCCATCAGTGTGTAAGATAAACGGCTGCGAGAAGTCAGCATAGGCCAGCACAGGGGCCTCCGTCAAAGCCTTCTTCAGGGCTAGGTGTTGTGAATACTCTGGAGGCGACTTCTGAGCTGGGGCTCCCTCCGGTGGTTGCTGAGGGTAATGAACTAATTGGTGAATGGCCTTCAGCTGGCTCTGAATGGTCTGATATAAGTGACCTGAACTCCTTTCAGCCTTGCCGGTAATCAATTGTTCTTCCACATCTTGCTTAGAGCTCAGCTTGCATTCCTGCTCTCATTCAGATAAGTAATTTGTTGTTTTTTTTCCTCTGGTTGGATTTTCCTTGCTGGTTTGCTGCTTAGCAGTAGACGTCAGCCTGGTCCCCTTTTGGGGCCTGCCGCTGCAATTGTGCTCAGTTTGTGTTTGCACTTTTGCTCTGTTCCTATGTCACTTTTTATTTGCTGAATTGCTGTGTGTTACACCAGAGATCTGATTTAGGTGGTAGAGATCGTGTGATCTCAGGTTTTTTGTTAATCAGAAGTGTTGGTATTTTTGTCAGGGTTTTTTTGGGTTGCAGTCAGAATTATTTCCTATACCTTTCTATCTAGACAGATTGGGCCCCAGCGTTTGCTCATTCTATTTTCTGTTTGTGTTCATATTTTCTTCTGGTCTAACCGCCATTACATGTTTTGGGGCTTCCTATTTCTTTGGGGACTCTGCTACGGGGCAGATAGCATTCATCTTTCTGCCTTTAGATGTAGCTATCTCTCCGGCTATGACGAGGCATCTAGGATCACCGTAGGTACGCTCCACGGCTACTTCTAGTGTTGTGGTTAGTTTAGGGTCCTGCAATCCAATAGTTTCCGGCCTCTCTGGTGTATTGCTTCTTTGGCTATTCTTGTAATTTCTCCTCAGCTACCGAAACATAACAGTATTACCGGCCAAACTGAAAATTATATGGTACCCAACAGAAGGGAAAAATAGTAAAAGGAAAAAGAAAAAAGGAGTTGTCAGAATTTTTTTTTTCTCTATTGCATTTTTTCCCTCTTTTTCTCTGGGTGCTGAGGAGGATTTTTTTTTCCTCAATGGAGTTTGCACAGTTTTCTGGCCGTGTGGAGCAGCTTGCCACTGAGGTTCGGAGAATTGCTACCTATTTTGCTAGGTTGCCGGTTGTGGAACCTAGGATCCCCATACCAAATTTATTTTTGGGGTATCGGTCTAAATTTCTGAATTTCAAAAATAACTGTCAGATGTTTTTTGCCTTAAAGCCTAGGTTCTCAGGGAAAGCAGCACAGCAGGTTCAAATTGTCATCTCTCTGCTGCGCGGCGACCCTCAGGATTGGGCTTTTCCCCTGACACCTGGAGATCATGTTTTGATTGATGTTGATGTATTTTTTCAGGCTCTGGGGTTATTGTATGATGAACCTAATGTCACTGATCAAGCTGAAAAGACCTTGTTGGCATTAAATCAGGGTCGTGAAGACGCTGAGCTGTACTGTCAGAAATTTCAAAAGTGGGCAGTCCTGACCAGATGGAATGATGGTGCTTTGACAGCCCTTTTTCGGAAAGGTCTGTCAGAAAATGTAAAGGACGTTATGGTGGGATTCCCTGTTCCCTCTGGTCTCAATGATTCTATGTCTTTGGCTATTCAAATTGACAGACGTTTGCGTGAGCGCGGAGGTATGCGTGAGATAGTGTTGCCTTGTGAGCCAGCTCCTGAGCCCATGCAGTGTGATGGAGTGACTTCTGGGGCTCAGTGTTATGAGTTTGTTTAGAAAGCGCAATGGGTTATGTTTCTACTGTGATGACGCTTCTCATGCTATTTCCGTCTGCCCTAAGCGGGGAAGACGTTTTGCGCGCTCAGTTGTCTTGGATAGTGTTCAGACTAAATTTCTGTTGACTGTTACCCTGATTTGCTCCCTGTCCACATTTTCGGCTCAGGCTTTTGTTGATTCAGGAGCAGCTATTAACCTGATGGATTTTGACTTTGCCAAATGTTGTGGGTTTCCCATGATACCCCTGCGGAGGTCTATTCCTTTACTGGGCATTGATTCTACCCCTTTGGTGGAGAATAAACACCAGTTTTCTACTCAGGTGATAATGAGGGTTGAACCAGATCATCAGGAGAGTTGCAAATTTCTGGTGTTGCATAATCTGCATGACATTATTGTACTGGGTTTCCCTTGGTTACAGACTCATAATCCTGTTTTGGATTGGAAATCTGTGTCTGTGACCAGTTGGGGCTGCCAATGTGTTAATACTGACACTCTTGTGTTTTCTGCCTCTACCCAGTCTCAGGATGTCCCTGACTTTTTGACTGATTTTTCGGATGTGTTTAGTGAGAGTAAGGCTACTTTCACACTTGCGTTTTATCGCGCTGCGTTTCGAGCGCACATAAAATGCATGAAAAAAAACGCGTGCAAAAGCTTGTAAGCGCTGCGATATTTAGTCGCATAAGTGTGCGCATTGCAAAAAATAAACTCATCGATTGTATGCGATTTCAAGCGTTTTTGCATGCGTTTGCGTTTTTTCGGCACATTTCACAGGAGGAAAATCCTTGCAAAATTCTTGCAACTGACTCCACCAATGGGACACCAGTGGGCGTGTCTTATGGGAAATCTTTATATAGAGCCTGTTCACAGCCATTCTTCATATTTGCTTGCATTTGCTTTGTGACATGGATCTGCGCTGGAAGAGTTTCCACTTCAACTTGGATCTGGACATTGCGATGGCTCAGGTTTATGCAGTTGCTTGCCATGAAGAAAGGAAGAGAGAGAGACAGCGAAGACGGCAGCGGCGGCGTTTGTGGGTACATCCGATTGTTGAACTCCGGGAGAGCCGTTGAATGTACCACACCCTCTATAGCGAGCTGCAGGCAAACCCAGAGAAATTTATGGACTATACCCGGATGTCACAAGAAACCTTCAGGTATTTACTTGCTCGTGTCCAACAATTCATCCGGAGACAGGACACACAGCTCCGTCGGGCGATTCCTCCGGAGGAAAAACTCCTGGTGACATTACGGTACGAAATATTGCTAAACCAATGCCTGCATCATTTTATTTGTTCTGCCATGTACTATTCCAAAGCTGCCAGAATTATTTTTCTGCCATCTAGTAAACAAAGACCTGCAGAATTATTTGTATGCCATGTACTTTTTTTTCTCTTTAGTTAAATGTTTTAAAAAAACATATACAATAATATATATTGTTTTTCTTTCTCAGATTCCTTGCTACTGGAGAGAGCCTCTCTTCACTTCACTTCCAGTACAGGATTGGTATCTCCACCTTGTCAGGAATTGTTGTGGACACCTGCCAGGCATTGTGGAATGTTCTCTGTCCAGAATTTATTCCCCTGCCCACCACAGAAAAGTGGCTAGAAATAGCTGAAAAATTCTGGACAACCTGCAATTTCCCCAACTGTTTGGGAACAGTTGATGGGAAACACATCCACATCATCAAACCAAAAAGAACAGGCTCGGAGTACTACAGTTACAAAAAGTACTTCTCTACAGTTCTCATGACCACTGCTGATGCAGACTGTATGTTTGTTGCAGTGGACATTGGGGCATTTGGCCGTGGAAATCACTCACAGGCCTTTAAGAACTCGGACATGGGCCGGAGGTTGTATGGAAACCAGTTCAATTTCCCCATGCCACGGCCTCTTCCCCACACCGAAGGTCTGCCACAGCCATTTGTCATGGTTGGGGAAGAGGCATTCCAGATGTGCCAACACCTGCTCAAACCCTACTCCATCCGGGACTTGGACCACAACAAAAAAATATTTAATTACAGGCTGACCAGGGCCAGAAGAACAGTAGAGTGTGCCTTCGGTATACTTGTTTCCAGATGGCGCATTCTGGGCACAGCCATTCATCTGAAACTGGAAACAGTGGATGAAGTGGTGAAGGCATGTGTGGTGCTACATAATTTTGTTATGTCTAAAGAGCACCCAAACTTTGAACTTGATGATGCAGCTCCTAACCCATTGCCTGAGTTCACTCAGCACCCTTTCAGGTCTTCTTTTGAAGATGGCCAAATGAGGGACCAATTTGCAGCCTACTTCATGTCAGATGTTGAACGTGTGGAATGGCAAGAACAAATGGTATAAAAAAAACTGTTCTTGCCTGTATGTTAATAAAATACCTTTTTGTCTGTACGTTAATAAAATACCTGTGTTTATACCTGTACTGAGTGCAGTCTGTGTTTTTTTTACACTCAAATACAATAATCAACTGGCCAGGTTTACCAGTGAATTCATGATGCTGTGTGTAAGGTTCTATGTATATATTCCTGAAACTCAGTTTGTTCGTCAGCCATTTTACTTTCTGTCTTGCTGCAGCTATCTTGCCCTCAGTCAAAATGGAGTTTCCAGCTTGCATGTTCCCGCCCTGATTCTCTCCTTTGCTTCTTAAGCAGCCACAGCTGAGCAATCAGTGCTTCAGAATCTAGCCTGCAGTGAACCTGTGACTTGACTCCTGTAAGCCTTGGACCTTTTACTCCAGCTATTCCTACTGAGGAACTCTGAAGCACTTGTGGACTCTGAACCCTGCTCTTTGAAAGACCCACATTTGCATGGACTTACGGTAACAGTGAAGAAGATCCTGAATCTGTATTGGAGAGTGATTGCTGAGCTTGGATTACTCTGGCCTGCTGTGTCTCCTGTTTCTGTGTCTGCAAACTGTGTGACTATTTCTGCCAACTTGTATGAAGTAATACAGGACTTTTCTATATCAAACCTGTGACTCCTGTGTTTTCATCGCACCCAAGCACAAGACGCTATATGAACTGTACTACATACATTACAAGATTCTGAAGCCAAAACGTTAGTGTCTGCTGGGTCTGGAAGGCTGTGTCTGCTGTACTGTGGATATCAGACGTCAGGTTGTACTTTCTGTGATGACAGTGGTTGTGACTTCTCACAACCATTCCAGGTGAGCAATTCCCTTAAGTTTTTTCTTTTTGCAGTGTTACCACAGGTAAACACTATTGTTTTTTTTTTTTTCCTTTCTTTTCTCTTTTTTGTCTGCTGTAACTCTGGATATCAGATGTCTGGTTGAAACTTTCTGTGATGATAGTGGTTGTGACTTCTCACAACCATTCCAGGTGAGCAGTTCCCTTATTTTTTTTTTCTCTCTGCAGTGTTGCCACAGGTGAACACTATTGTTTTTTTCTCTCCTCTTCTTCCAGTAATCCTGTCTTAAAAGATCTGGAAAATGGAGGCCCGCATAAAGGAACTTTGCGGAGTGACTGATAATATCCTTGCAGATTTGCAGAATATAAAGACCCGTTTTACAAATCTACAGGACCTCAATAATCACAATTTGCAAGTGGTTGGACAGACTACCCAGGATTTGCGAGCCAGGATTGAGGTTCTAGAGGGGTGAGTCCAGGCTCCTGCCGTAGCCCCGAGTGCTGGGATTCCCAAGTTGCCCCCTTTTCGTTTTGGCGTTGAACGTGAGAAATTCAGGGGATTTATTAATCAATGCAATCTTTTTTTTTCTGCACATGCTTCACAATTTCCCACTGAACGATCTAAGGTGCTTACTATAATTATGTTGCTTACCAACAAGGCTTTAATGTGGGCAAACCCTCTGATTGAGACTGAGGATGATTGTTTGAATCACCTTGATGATTTTATTTCAGCCATGGGGCAGGTGTTTGATGACCCCAATCGAGGTGCAACAGCTGAAGCAGCCATGTTAGCTTTGCGCCAAGGTAAGCACTCGGTAGCTGAATATGCCTTGGATTTCAGGAGATGGGCCCTTGATACCACCTGGGACAGTTCCGCCAAAAAATCTATTTTTCGAAAGGGGTTATCTCCACTGATTAAGGATGAACTTGCTTGTGCCGACCCTCCCACTGCGTTAGGTGACTTTATTAACTACTGCATCCGTATTGATACTCGTCTGACTGAACGCAGGCAAGAAAGATGGTTTGAAAGCAATCGTACTAACCTTTTCCTACCTTCCTCTCCAGCTAAGGAACCTTTGAGTAGGATTACACGGGAACCTGAACCTGAACCCATGCAGGTAGACTCTTTACAACGACGGGTTAGTGATGCACGCAAGGAACATCGTTTTAAGGAGAATCTATGTTTCTATTGTGGTAAGTCAGGGCACTTCATTATAAACTGCCCCAGCCGTTCTCGTAAGACTACTGCAGCACTCATTCATTGTGAGTGTTGCGAGAGGGGATCTGTCAGGTCCGAGCCTCAGGCTCCAGAGAGATCTGCAGCAACAGATCTTGATTTCTCGGACTTAAACTCCGTTACCTCTGAGGACGTTGACTGTGTAAACGCTGCCATTTTTCAAGTTTCCTCAGCGGTGTCCCAGCTGAGTTGTAAGAAAAACAATTCTCATTGCTTTCTTTCCATCAAACTCTGGGTTGACTCAGCTTGGGTGTCTAGCTCTGCTATGATCGACTCAGGGGCAAGTGGAAATTTTATGGATGTCTCCTTTGCTCTGAAACAGGGAATACGTTCAGTGTAGAAGGCTACTCCAGTACAGATGGAAACTGTGGATGGCTCCCTGCTGACCTCTGGACCAGTGGATCAGGAAACAGAGCCTTTGAGGGTTCTTATGGGTAAAGATCATCAAGAGAAACTGTCCTTTATGCTTATCTCTTCTCCCCACTTTCCCATTATTCTAGGGCTACCATGGCTGCAGGCTCAGAATCCTACCATTAACTGGGAGACCAAGGAATTACACTTTCCAGAGAAACAGATGAGTCCAAAAGTTTCAGCTTGCTCTGTTCCTAAAGGAATCATGTCAGTCCCTGAACTACCAGCTGTATACCAGGACTATGTGGATTTATGTGACAAGAAGAACGCTGACCAGCTTCCTCCTCACCGTCCATATGATTGTCCAATTGAATTATTGCCTGGAGCAGAGATACCTTTTGGTAAGATCTACCCCCTGGCGGGGCCCGAGCTAATGGCTTTAAAGGATTACATAGATGAAAATCTAGCCAAGGGCTTCATACGCCCCTCTTCATCTCCTGCAGGTGCACCCATCTTCTTTGTAAAGAAGAAAGATGGATCTCTGAGACCATGCGTAGACTATAGGGAACTCAATAAGGTTACTATTAGAAACCGTTATCCATTGCCTTTAATCCCTGAGTTATTGGAGAGAGTGCGACATGCCAAAATTTTTTCTAAACTAGATCTTCGTGGGGCCTATAACTTAGTCCGTATTAGACCTGGGGATGAATGGAAGACTGCTTTCAGGTCACGCTATGGACACTTTGAATATCTAGTTATGCCTTTTGGTCTGAGTACCGCCCCCGCCACTTTCCAACACTTGGTGAATGACATCTTCAGGGATCTCCTAGATACATTCGTGGTAATTTATTTGGATGATATTCTAATTTTTTCTAACTCCACAGAGGAACATCATGGACATGTGAGAATGGTCTTGGAAAGTCTAAGACAAAATCATCTTTACATCAAACTTGAAAAGTGTGAATTCCATAGGACCGAAATTCAATTTCTGGGGTATGTACTGTCTACACAAGGAATTAGTATGGATGGAAGCAAAACCCAAGCCATCAAGGATTGGCCAAGTCCTAGAAATGTGAAGGAGGTACAGCGCTTCATCGGGTTTGCCAACTTCTATAGACGTTTCATTAGAAATTTCTCTGAGGTAGTGTCACCTATCACTCAACTTACCCGGAAAGAGTCTAGGTTTTCCTGGACTCCCCAAGCCCAGGAAGCATTTTCCCGTCTAAAAGATAAATTTACCACTGCACCTATCCTAGTACATCCCAACCCCGAGCTTGCCTTCATAATAGAGGTGGATGCTTCAGACTGTGCCGTTGGAGCTATACTCTCTCAGAGAACAGGTGAGAAGAATGTCTTGCATCCCTGTGCCTTCTTTTCCCAGCAGTTGTCTTTGGCTGAGAGGAACTACGATGTGGGCAATAGAGAGTTGTTGGCCATTATTGCCGCCTTCAAAGAATGGAGACACCTTCTTCAGGGTGCTGCACAGCAAATAGTCGTCCTGACAGACCATCGTAACCTTGAGTTTATCAGGTCGGCTAAGTGCCTGACTCCTCGCCAGGCTCGCTGGAATCTTTTCTTAAACCAATTTAATTTTATCATCTCTTATAGACCAGGATCGCGCAATGGAAAGGCTGATGCACTCTCTAGGATTTACTCAGCAGAGACACGTCCAATTACTCCTCCTAAGACTATTCTTCCTGACTCTAGATTCCTAGGAGTAATTCATAATCAAGACCTACTTAAGGACATCAAGGAAGCATACCATGCGGATTCCTTTTTGGCACAACCCCCAAGGGACGTAAGTCTTGTCTTTAAGAATGGTGTGTGGATTCAGGGACAACGTCTGTATATTCCTGAAACAGTCAGATTAAGAGTATTGCAACTCATTCACGATTCCAAGATAGCTGGGCATAGAGGAATTCTAAAGACACAGGAATTTCTTTCTCGTTTCTTTTGGTGGCCCACTTGCAGGAAGGATGTTTTGAATTATGTCACTTCATGTGAGGTCTGTGCAAGATGCAAAACACCTCGCTCCTCACCAACTGGTCTGTTACAGCCTCTTCCCACCCCGTCCCGCCCGTGGGGATCCATTTCTATGGACTTCATTGTGGAGTTACCAACCTCTCAGGGGAAGAACACCATTCTAGTGGTGGTTGACCGTCTAACAAAGGCAGCTCATTTTATCCCTTGTGTCGGCTTACCCACTGCAAAACAGACATCAGATTTGATGATTAAAGATGTGTTTCGCTTACATGGAGTACCGGATGAGGTTATTTCGGATCGAGGGGTGCAATTCACTTCTAGGTTTTGGCAAAATTTCTGTGCAGCATTGGACATTAAAGTAAACCTTTCTTCTGCTTTTCATCCCCAGACTAATGGACAGACCGAACGAACCAATCAAACCCTGGAGCAGTATCTCCGCTGCTTTATCTGCCACCTACAGGATGATTGGGTGGATCTACTTCCATTAGCTGAGTTCTCGTATAACAACTCTCAGAGTGCCTCCACTAAACAGTCTCCTTTTTACTCTAATCTAGGTTATCATCCTAACATTCTACCACGATTTCCCATAGAAACGCCTTTACCAGCAGTGGCTGAAAGAATCACGTCTTTACAGAAGAATATGGATCTTCTAAAGGAAAATCTGGAATCGGCTCAAGAAAGGTACAAGAAAGCAGCAGATAAATTTCGTAAACCTGCACCAGCTTTCAAGGTAGGAGACTTGGTCTGGCTGTCAACCAGAAATCTTAAGTTAAGGATTCCATCGTCTAAGTTGGGACATAAGTACATTGGACCCTATAAAATCAGTAAAATTATAAGTGCCGTTGCTTGTCGTCTTCAACTGGCCAGAACTATGAGAATCCACCCTGTCTTTCATGTATCCCTACTAAAGGCTGCGACACCCAATACGTTTCCTGGACGTTCCTCTCCTTGCCCTGACCCAGTGCTAGTCGATGGTCAGGAAGAATTTGTGGTGGAAAGGATTTTAGATTCCAGGTTGTATAGAAATCAGTTACAATATCTGATTAAATGGCAGGGCTACCCAGTGGAGGACAACTCATGGGAACCGGTCAATAACGTTAATGCTCCTCGCTTGCTCCGTCAGTTTCATCAGAGGTACCCACACAAGCCTGGTCTGAGGTCATCCG
This sequence comes from Oophaga sylvatica, assembly GCA_033576555.1. Lineage (NCBI taxonomy): Eukaryota > Metazoa > Chordata > Amphibia > Anura > Dendrobatidae > Oophaga > Oophaga sylvatica. Next base: position 35,323 of record JARQOD010006386.1, read on the forward strand.
GAGGTTGTCCTTAAGCGGGGAGTAATGTAAGGTTCTATGTATATATTCCTGAAACTCAGTTTGTTCGTCAGCCATTTTACTTTCTGTCTTGCTGCAGCTATCTTGCCCTCAGTCAAAATGGAGTTTCCAGCTTGCATGTTCCCGCCCTGATTCTCTCCTTTGCTTCTTAAGCAGCCACAGTTGAGCAATCAGTGCTTCAGAATCTAGCCTGCAGTGAACCTGTGACTTGACTCCTGTAAGCCTTGGACCTTTTACTCCAGCTATTCCTACTGAGGAACTCTGAAGCACTTGTGGACTCTGAACCCTGCTCTTTGAAAGACCCACGTTTGCATGGACTTACGGTAACAGAGAAGAAGATCCTGAATCTGTATTGGACAGTGATTGCTGAGCTTGGATTACTCTGGCCTGCTGTGTCTCCTGTTTCTGTGTCTGCAAACTGTGTGACTATTTCTGCCAACTTGTATGAAGTAATACAGGACTTTTCTATATCAAACCTGTGACTCCTGTGTTTTCATCGCACCCAAGCACAAGACGCTATATGAACTGTACTACATACATTACACTGTGTTTTTTGTGCATCATGAATTTACTAGTAACCCTGACCAGGTGACTATACATCCACACACACAAGTTGTATGACCTTTATCATCTGTCCAGTTTTGGTTCCATTTGCAGCGACGGTGGAGATAAAACAACTAATATTTGTGTCACCTGGCCTGATGTTACAAATAGTGATTTGTGGATGCACTAGCATCCGTCACTCTTTATTATACCTGATATACCTGACCATGTGACTATAAATATTATTTGTAGTATCATCACTGTGACTTGATTTTGAACGCAGACTGGAGAGATGATAAAGATTATACATCTTCTACAATACCCAAGCCTGGTGTCATGCTGAAGTGGTGATGCCCCCAAATAACACATCCTCACTTCAGAATTTATCACTCATGGGCAGGTGAATACACATGAGTTATAAACAGCAGCATCGCTACAGTATGCTTGAAATAAATGCAGACTGAAGCGACGCTGCAGGTGAAAACTCATATGTAGAGTTGAGCGATACTTTACGATATCCAAAAGTATCGGAATCGGAATGGTATCGCCGATACCCAAAAAATATCGGCGATACCCGATACCGATACCGGAAGTCCAATGTAAGTCTATGGGAACAAAATATCGAAATTAAAAAAACCCCATTCTTGCCTTGTAGGTTAATTGTACATGAAGGAAAACAACAAAGAGTAATGTAGAATGTATTGGGGGAGGTTGAGGAGACATTAAAGGCATAGATGTTTAACCCAATCCAATGGAATAGCATTAATATTATTTTTTTTAAAGACATTCGGATTGACGAAGAAATTGACAATGTTGTTAACCTTTTTTCTATTTTGGCAAATATGTATGTTTCACAACTTCCATGCTCTTGACCTTTTTAACTTTTGCCACACTTTCACCTTCATAATCTTCAGCAGCATCATCTTTGTCATCTAATTATTCTTCATCTTCACCTTCTTTATCTTCTTCTTAAACTTCTTGTTATTCATCTTTTTGTTAACATTACTCATATTGTTCTTATTAAAGTATTATTCTTCTTCATATTCTACTTCTTCATCTTCTTCCTCTTCATCTTCTTCATCATATTCTTATTTGTGACAGAGATTCCTGTACTTGTAATCTGTCAAAGTATGAATTTTTCATCCTTCCGTTCTTGCTGTCACAAAAGATTTAAATTACAACAGTATTTGTCCGTGTTCAGTTTAGCCTGCAGCAGCAGGCATTTTCCAGGGGCACCACGAGGAGGAACGGACTCACCCCCATACACTGCTTAGTCTTCTTCTGCTTATAATTTAGAGCATATATTTTGCTCTTCATTTTGGTCTTATACTTCATGTTCTTCTGCTTTTTGATCTTCTGCTTATTGTTCTTAAGTCTCTTGTTCTGTATCTTGTAGTTTGTCTTAACCTTCTTAGTCCTGTTGGGTAATGTTTTATTTCTTCTTTGTGATGGTGTTTAGGCTGGTTGGCTTGATGCTCGTCGTCCTTGTGGTCGTCATCTTCTTCGGGGTGGTCATCAAGGTCGTCGTCTTCATTGTTGGAGATCCAGAGTGATTACCCAAAAAACATTTAAAAAATCTTCAATTTGTAAATGTAGCAGAAGGTACAAGAGCCAATGCAAGTAACGAGGACCAGCTGACTGTGCTGGAACCCGGAGGGGCAGCAGAAGGAAAAGAGCCAATGGCACAACCGAGGACCAGCTGACGTTACTGGGACACGGTTACTAAGCAGGAGGTACCTGTGCTCAAAAGCACTACCAAGGACCAGCAGACGTTGCTGGAACTTGGATACCGAGATGGAGGCACCTAGGCCAAAGGCACTGCGGAGAACCAGTTGACGGTACTGGAACCCGGACGGGTAGCAGAAGGTAAAAGAGCCAATGCAAGTAACGAGGACCAGCTGACTGTGCTGGAACCCGGAGGGGCAGCAGAAGGAAAAGAGCCAATGGCACAACCGAGGACCAGCTGACGTTACTGGGACACGGTTACTAAGCAGGAGGTACCTGAGCTCAAAAGCACTACCAAGGACCAGCAGACGTTGCTGGAACTTGGATACCGAGATGGAGGCACCTAGGCCAAAGGCACTGCGGAGAACCAGTTGACGGTACTGGAACCTGGACGGGTAGCAGAAGGTACAAGAGCCAATGCAAGTAACGAGGACCAGCTGACTGTGCTGGAACCCGGAGGGGCAGCAGAAGTAAAAGAGCCAATGGCACAACCGAGGACCAGCTGACGTTACTGGGACACCTTTACTAAGCAGGAGGTACCTGTGCTCAAAAGCACTACCAAGGACCAGCAGACGTTGCTGGAACTTGGATACCGAGATGGAGGAACCTAGGCCAAAGGCACTGCGGAGAACCAGCTGACGGTACTGGAACCCGGACGGGTAGCAGAAGGTACCCATGTAAATTTAAGTTGACAGGCCGCGAGCCGGCTGCAGTTACCGAATCACACAGTACTACAGTGAGTGATTGTCCTATTGTCACAACGGAAACAGCCTATATTTGCATATCCTGCAGCACACATAGGAAGCACCTAAACTCCAGGCACCATAGAGTCGGCTAACCCGACGGCAACATGACAGGACAACTTATTGGAGGCTAAGTGACGTTTACACTGACAGGAAACAGATGGCGTGCTGTAACCAGTCTGGGCAGGAGTGAGTACCCGTGCCAATGACACTTCCTAGCAACAACTGGTGGTGTTGTAGCCCAGGGATGAGAAGACAACAGGGTGGAGGCAGCAGGACTTTTTGCCGTTCACACAGCAGGGGAACAGCTGACATTACTGAACCCCAGTAACACAGGAGCAAGTGTTCACTGTGCTAACAGCACTTCCAGGCAACAACTGGCGGTGTTGGAGCCCAGTGATGAGAAGACAACAGGGTGGAGGCAGCAGGACTTTTTGCCGTTCACACAGCAGGGGAACAGCTGACATTACTGAACCCCAGTAACACAGGAGCAAGTGTTCACTGTGCTAACAGCACTTCCAGGCAACAACTGGCGGTGTTGGAGCCCAGGGATGAGAAGACAACAGGGTGGAGGCAGCAGGACTTTTTGCCGTTCACACAGCAGGGGAACAGCTGACATTACTGAACCCCAGTAACACAGGAGCAAGTGTTCACTGTGCTAACAGCACTTCCAGGCAACAACTGGCGGTGTTGGAGCCCAGTGATGAGAAGACAACAGGGTGGAGGCAGCAGGACTTTTTGCCGTTCACACAGCAGCGGAACAGCTGACATTACTGAAACCCAGTAACACAGGAGCAAGTGTTCACTGTGCTAACAGCACTTCCAGGCAACAACTGGCGGTGTTGGAGCCCAGTGATGAGAAGACAACAGGGTGGAGGCAGCAGGACTTTTTGCCGTTCACACAGCAGGGGAACAGTTGACATTACTGAACCCCAGTAACACAGGAGCAAGTGTTCACTGTGCTAACAGCACTTCCAGGCAACAACTGGCGGTGTTGGAGCCCAGTGATGAGAAGACAACAGGGTGGAGGCAGCAGGACTTTTTGCCGTTCACACAGCAGGGGAACAGCTGACATTACTGAACCCCAGTAACACAGGAGCAAGTGTTCACTGTGCTAACAGCACTTCCAGGCAACAACTGGCGGTGTTGGAGCCCAGGGATGAGAAGACAACAGGGTGGAGGCAGCAGGACTTTTTGCCGTTCACACAGCAGGGGAACAGCTGACATTACTGAACCCCAGTAACACAGGAACAAGTGTTCACTGTGCTAACAGCACTTCCAGGCAACAACTGTCGGTGTTGGAGCCCAGGGATGAGAAGACAACAGGGTGGAGGCAGCAGGACTTTTTGCCGTTCACACAGCAGGGGAACAGCTGACATTACTGAACCCCAGTAACACAGGAGCAAGTGTTCACTGTGCTAACAGCACTTCCAGGCAACAACTGGCGGTGTTGGAGCCCAGGGTCAAGGAGGATGTTTAAATACTAGATCAAGTATTTTCCTTGTTACGTGTCAATTAAAAATGTCTATACTCCAAACAAGAGAAATATAACCTTTAGTACCATAACATGATGATTTTACTTAAAAAAATATATGTAAATTAATAATTTACAAACATAAACGCATACATTAACATGTTGAAAAGCAATGCAAACCACAATTAAAATAGGTTAAATAATCTGCTATAGTGTTTTAAATAAAAGCATACAAGTACATATCAGAATCCATTAATGATGGCTAAGTAACAGTATGTACACCATTTTTATTGTGTAGACAATGAATGGCTGACTTAAAAACATAATCAGCATTACAAGTTATCTTTGACATTCATAAAACTTGACATTTGGTGAATAATATCACTAAAAAGTTTTTAAAAATATCTAAAATTTCCATCATGTAATACTGATAATATGTGCCAATCATTTATATTAACAAACTAAAACTTTAAAAAGTGCATAGTGCATAGTGAAAACAGCTATTTATGCCTGACTGTGGACTTGCAAGCATGACAATGGATAGATAAGGTATATATAGATGAGACTGCATAGCCACAGATGGTGAATGGCGATGTAATACTGTACCTCAATAAAGTGTGTTACTACTACATCCTTTTTTTAAATAGCTTTATAAAAGGTTACGTGCATGTATGGTTGCACCTTTGTTTGGACGCACAGACTGGCTTCCTGCTGTGACGCGTTGGGTATTGGAGCGTCTGTGCGTCTTATGACACAGACTAACATTCACGGTGCGCATCGTTCATCATCGCAAGCGTACCGACAACACAAAGGCGTTGTCATGACTGCTTTACTCAGTAAACATGCACCTATGATGAAACATACACGCATGTGCCCTATTACATAACAAGCTACAAGAAAAACGCGTGTGAGGTGTGACACAGCTGTTTTGTTAAGGTACAGTATTATATCGACATTGTACAGGTGTCGCTATTCAGTCTGATAAATAGATATCATTCACCTATTCTATCAGTTGTCGTTCTTTCAGCACCACTTACAGGTATATATTTTGCTATTGTGACTATGCACTATTGACTTTAACAAGGTAATGCAAGATTTTTGTTAGCGATTATCATGTTTACATGAAGGACCTTTATGATATGGGCTGTTAACTTTCTAATGTAATATGTATTTTTTAAAATGACACAAATATAAGTAATGTTGAAGAGGACTATTCCTACATGCATTGTTTGCACAATATTACATGTGTGCATCACCTCCCTTAATCAACATTGGATTATTATATTTACTTGTATGCTTTTATTTAAAAGCCAAGAACACTGAAGTCTAACCTTCGCACTGCAGCTGTTGTCAAAGTTCAACCCACATTATGCACTTCCAACATTGCAGCATTTGAGTCATGATGTGAGTTGGATTTGTCTAAGCTATGGAGTGACAAGGTTGACCATCAGTATCCTATAGCATAAGTAGGCTTTTGTGTTAGCATTTGTTTTCGACATATGCATATCTGAAATAATATGTCACAATTATTTTGTTACAGATTTGTGACAAAGACTAATCATTTTATGGTTTTAAAGCTGACGTTTCAAATGTTTACAGCTTAGAAATCAGGGTGTAGCCTCATATCTATGTGTAGCACTAGACACTTTGACATGTCATGTTTTTTTCAACATGTGTAGGTAGCTAGCAGTAATTTTTGCCAGACACACAGCAGGGGAACAGCAGGCGTTACTGAACCCCACAAACACATCAGCGATTGTTTTCATCTGTGCATCTAACACTTCTGAGCAGCAACTGGCGGTGTTGAAGCCCAGGGTCAAGGAGGGTGTAGGCAGAGGCCTACTATGAGATGTTTGAAGTTGAAGTTGTAGTTAGCAGCAGTAATTTTTGCCAGACACACAGCAGGGGAATAGCAGGCGTTACTGAACCCCACAAACACATCAGCGATTGTTTTCATCTGTGCATCTAACACTTCTGAGCAGCAACTGGCGGTGTTGAAGCCCAGGGTCAAGGAGGGTGTAGGCATAAAATATTGAGTTATTGCCTTGTTACGTGGCCATTGCAAATGTATGTACTTCAAACAAGAATAAATGAAGTTTTACTAGGACAATAAAATGATGAATTTCAATTCCAAGAATAGAAAAATATTTATACTTGAGAGTCCTCAGTGGTTGATACCGTTTAATGGCTAACTGAAAAGATGGTAACAAATTCCAAGCTTTCGAGACTACTCAGGTCTCTTCATTAGGCTAAGACTAAAACAAAAAATGAAGAATCACATATTTCTACACACAACAGGACACAGGAATAGGTAAGACAAGTGAGGGAGGGACAAGTGAGGGGAGACCGGCCAAAAAATGAGAACAAGGATGAATTATCAGCGCCACACAATAAGAGAAAAAATAATGGATTTACCTGTGGCAAAACACTTTTGTATGCCCGGTCATAGCATGATGGATATGGAATTACTGTTATTAAAATATCACTTCAAATCTGAGAAAGATACAAAGGTTTCAGAATATAAGCTCATCATGACCTTTGACACCCTTAGTGATGGAATGAATAGATCACACGGATTTATGTCATTCTATATCAATTAAGGAATCTGCGTCTCTGCCCTTCCAGGGGCATGAAAACACAAAACCAGACCCCAATCAGAGGGCAATAAAACTTTCTATCCTTATCTAGGAACTGTTCCAATATTTATGTTCATCCCTCTGTCATAATGACAGTTCTGCTACACGTCACTTACTTGTCTTACCTATTGCACTATTCCTGTGTCCTGTTGTGTATAGAAATATGTGATGCTTCATATTTTGTTTTAGTCTTTGCCTGATGAAGAGACGTGAGTAGCCTCGAAAGCTTGCAATTTGTTACCATCTTTTCAGTTATCCATTAAAAGGTATCAACCACTGCGGACTCTCAAGTCTAAATATTTTTCTATCTACTGGCTAACACGGTACGAAGATACACATGTTTCCTAACTTCAAGAATAAAAATAAAGACCCTGCAAATATAAACGCATATATGCACATGCCAACAAGAAATGGAACAACACACCACCCAAAAAATTGGTTATTACAAAATATAGTGTTGTAAATTTAAGAATAAAAGTCCATTTTTGTATTTATGAATAATGCTTAAGGAACGCTATGTTAAACCATAACATAGTGAAGACAATGGATTTTCTAATAGTCACTCATCATCATCATTGCAATTTATATGTGACAGTCACAGACATTTCAATTATTTAACTTAATAAAATCGTTACTTTGTACAGCATGTATGACATGTCCA
>JARQOD010006387.1:0-43120 GCA_033576555.1 Oophaga sylvatica
AAGGAGTGCAGTCTGGGTATAATACAGGATGTAACTCGGATCAGTAATGTAATGTATGTACACGAGTGACTGCACCAGCAGAATAGTGAGTGCAGCTCTGGAGTATAATACAGGATGTAACTCGGATCAGAAAGTAATGTATGTCACAGTGACTGCACCAGCAGAATAGTGAGTGCAGCTTGGAGTATAATACAGGATGTAACTCAGGATCAGTAAATGTAAAGTATGTACCAGTGACTGCACCAGCAGAATAGTGAGTGCAGCTCTGGAGTTTAATACAGGATGTAACTCAGGATCATAATGTATGTAGTGTACACAGTGACTGCACCAGCAGAATAGTGAGTGCAGCTCTGGAGTATAATACAGGATGTAACTCAGGATCAGTAATGTAGATGTATGTACACAGTGACTGCACCAGCAGAATAGTGAGTGCAGTCTGGAGTATAATACAGGATGTAACTCAGGATCAGTAATGTAATGTATGTACACAGTGACTGCACCAGCAGAATTAGTGAGTGCAGCTCTGGAGTATAATACAGGATGTAACTCAGGATCTAGTAATGTAATGTATGTACACAGTGACTGCACCAGCAGAATAGTGAGTGCAGCTCTGGGGTATAATACAGGATGTAATCAGGATCAGTAATGTAATGTATGTACACAGTGACTGCACCAGCAGAATAGTGAGTGCAGCTCTGGAGTATAATACAGGATGTAACTCAGGATCAGTAATGTAATGTATGTACACAGTGACTGCACCAGCAGAATAGTGAGTGCAGCTCTGGAGTATAATACAGGATGTAACTCAGGATCAGTAATGTAAGTATGTACACAGTGACTGCACCAGCAGAATAGTGAGTGCAGCTCTGGGGTATAATACAGGATGTAACTCAGGATCAGTAATGTAATGTATGTACACAGTGACTGCACCGCAGAATAGTGAGTGCAGCTCTGGAGTATAATACAGGATGTAACTCAGGATCAGTAATGTAATGTATGTACACAGTGACTGCACCAGCAGAATAGTGAGTGCAGCTCTGGAGTATAATACAGGATGTAACTCAGGATCAGTAATGTAATGTATGTACACAGTGACTGCACCAGCAGAATAGTGAGTGCAGCTCTGGGGTATAATACAGGATGTAACTCAGGATCAGTAATGTAATGTATGTCACAGTGACTGCACCAGAAATAGTGAGTGCAGCTCTGGAGTATAATACAGGATGTAACTCAGGATCAGTAATGTAATGTATGTACACAGTGACTGCACCAGCAGAATAGTGAGTGCAGCTCTGGAGTATAATACAGGATGTAACTCAGGATCAGTAATGTAATGTATGTACACAGTGACTGCACCAGCAGAATAGTGAGTGCAGCTCTGGAGTATAATACAGGATGTAACTCAGGATCAGTAATGTAATGTATGTACACAGTGACTGCACCAGCAGAATAGTGAGTGCAGCTCTGGAGTATAATACAGGATGTAATCAGGATCAGTAATGTAATGTATGTACACAGTGACTGCACCAGCAGAATAGTGAGTGCAGCTCTGGAGTATAATACAGGATGTAACTCAGGATCAGTAATGTAATGTATGTACACAGTGACTGCACCAGCAGAATAGTGAGTGCAGCTCTGGAGTATAATACAGGATGTAACTCAGGATCAGTAATGTAATGTAGTACACAGTGACGCATCCAGCGAATAGTGAGTGCAGCTCTGGAGTATAATACAGGATGTAACTCGGATCAGTAATGTAATGTATGTACACAGTGACTGCACCAGCAGAATATGTGAGTGCAGCTCTGAGTATTATACAGGATGAAATCAGGATCAGTAATGTAATGTATTGTACACAGTGACTGCACCAGCAGAATAGTGAGTGCAGCTTGGAGTTAATACAGGATGTACTCAGGATCAGTAATGTATGTATGTACACAGTGACTGCACCAGCAGAATAGTGAGTGCAGCTCTGGAGTATATACAGGATGTAACTCAGGATCAGTATTAATGTATGTACACAGTGACTGCACCAGCAGAATAGTGAGTGCAGCTCTGGAGTATAATACAGGATGTAACTCAGATCAGTAATGTAATGTATGTACACAGTGACTGCACCAGCAGAATAGTGAGTGCAGCTCTGGAGTATAATACAGGATGTAACTCAGGATCAGTAATATAATGTATGTACACAGTGACTGCACCAGCAGAATAGTGACTGCAGCTCTGGAGTATAATACAGGATATAACTCAGGATCAGTAATGTAATGTATGTACACAGTGACTGCACCAGCAGAATAGTGAGTGCAGCTCTGGGTATATAATACAGGATGTAACTCAGGATCAGTAATGTAATGTATGTACACAGTGACTGCACCAGCAGAATAGTGAGTGCAGCTCTGGAGTATAATACAGGATGTAACTCAGGATCAGTAATGTAATGTATGTACACAGTGACTGCACCAGCAGAATAGTGAGTGCAGCTCTGGAGTATAATACAGGATGTAAGTCTGTTGTTGTTCTATTCCTGGTTTGATCGTTCGATGTCTCGCTCATCCTCCATCTCCTGCGCTCTGCCGGCTGTGATGCCCCCTGGCTGCGGTGGGGGTCACACTTTAGTCCTATCAGCGCCACTTCCAGCAATTATTCAACCACAAACAATGAGCTGGAGTATGAGTAAAATATATGTAAAATATAGGAGCGTGTTCTCACTGGTCATAAAACAGACAAAGACAGAAACACACTGCGCAGATGCCCTGCGGTCAGTGAATAGTAATCCTCTTCAGGGGTCCGCACAGGTTTTGGAAGTGATTTCCATTTTTTTTCCTAGGTTGTTACTAACAGTTTTATTCACCCCCCATGTGCGACAATCAGAAGATTTACAAGGAACGATTCTTATTAAAAAAACAAAACTCGGAAAAATTATCTCCAGTCGCCATATGCTGAGAAGCAGAAGTTTTTTCTTTTTCCGCCAGGACTCTTCTTTTGCGGCACTACCGGGAGTCTCCACAGGGTGTCAGTAGTGGAGAAATGTGACGTAAGATAATGATCGCGGGGCAGAGGGGATACTAGACTGCCCATCAGCCAATCCTTACACTGCACTGGCAGATTGTATGCCCAGGAGGGGGCAGCACACGTCTAGCGGGACCCCCACAGTTCAGCGATGCGGGTGGGGCGGCAGATTTGGGACTGGATGAACAGCAGAACCTCATCTGAGCTTTCTACATTTCTTTTCACTAACAATAGAACATTTTCCACCAACATATAAAAGTTCTGCTGCTGGGCGCGGGGTGGGATCCGTGACCCAGTATGGCGGGGGGTGGGATCCGTGACCCAGTACTGGCGGGGGGGATCCGTGACCCAGTACTGGCGGGGGGGATCCGGACCCAGTACTGGCGGGGGGGATCCGTGACCCAGTACTGGCGGGGGGGGGGATCCGTGACCCAGTAATGGCGGGGGGTGGGATCCGTGACCCAGTACTGGCGGGGGGTGGGATCCGTGATCCAGTACTGGCGGGGGGTGGGATCAGTGACCCAGAACTGGCGGGGGGAGTGGGATCCGTGACCCAGTACTTGCGGGGGGTGGGATAAGTGACCCAGTACTAGCGGGGGGGATCCGTGACCCAGTACTGGCGGGGGTGGGATCCGTGACCCAGTACTGGCGGGGGGTGGGATCCGTGACCCAGTACTGGCGGGGGTGGGATCCGTGATCCAGTACTGGCGGGGGGTGGGATCAGTGACCCAGAACTGGCGGGGGGGTGGGATCAGTGACCCAGAACTGGCGGGGGGGGGGGGGTGGGATCCGTGACCCAGTACTTGCGGGGGGTGGGATAAGTGACCCAGTACTAGCGGGGGGGATCCGTGACACAGTACTGGCGGGGGGTGGGATCCGTGATCCAGTACTGGCGAGGGGTGAGATCCATGATCCAGTAGTCGCCCCCCATACTGCAGGGGACAGATGGACCGTGCATGTGAGTGGCGATCTGCGCTGTCCTTTCTGGAGCGCCATGCAGGGTCCCGGAGACTTTCCCCATATATTTAGAAGGGTCCCAGAGGTCAGCGCCGAAACAGACAGACATATATTGTAGATATGCCGAAGACCCCCCAGGTACTGTGCAATGTGTAGTATAAGGTGGGCTCCAGGGCACTGCCAGACAGAGGTGCCCCAACAACAGCGCCCCACGTAACTGTGACTGCTGCACAGGGCCCCACGTAACCACACAGCACCCCACGTAACAGTGCCAGTCACACAGGGCCCCACGTAACAGTGCCAGCCGAACAGGGCCCCACGTAACAGTACCAGCCACACAGGGCCCCTCATAACAGTACCAGCCACACAGGGCCCCACGTAACAGTGCGCACAGGCCCCACGTAACAGTCCAGCCCCAGCGCCCCACGTAACAGTGCCAGCCACACAGGGCCCCACGTAACAGTGCCAGTCACACAGGGCCCCACGTAACAGTGCCAGCACAGGCCCACGTAACAGTCAGTACACAGGGCCCACGTAACAGTGCCAGCCACACAGGGCCCCACGTAACAGTACCAGTCACACAGGGCCCCACGTAACAGTGACCAGCCACACAGGGCCCCACGTAACAGTACCAGTCACACAGGGCCCCACGTAACAGTGCCAGCCACACAGGGCCCCACGTAACAGTACAGTCACACAGGGCCCCACCACGTAACAGTGCCAGCCACACAGGGCCCCACGTAACAGTACCAGCCACACAGGGCCCCACGTAACAGTACCAGTCCCACAGGGCCCCGTAACAGTACCAGCCACACAGGGCCCCACGTAACAGTACCAGCCGCACAGGGCCCCACGTAACAGTACCAGCCGCACAGCGCCCCACGTAACAGTGCCAGCCACACAGGGCCCCACGTAACAGTGCCAGTCCCACAGGGCCCCACGTAACAGTACCAGCCGCACAGGCCCCACGTAACAGTGCCAGCACACAGGGCCCCACGTAACAGTGCCAGCACACAGCGCCCCACGTAAAGTGCCAGCCACACAGGGCCCCACGTAACAGTGCCACGCACAGGGCCCCACGTAACAGTCCAGCCCACAGGGCCCCACGTAACAGTGCCACGCACAGGCCCCACTAAGTGCCAGCCACACAGGGCCCCACTAACAGTGCCAGCCCACAGGGCCCCACGTAACAGTGCCAGCCGCACAGGGCCCCACGTAACAGTGCCAGCCACACAGGGCCCCACATAACAGTGCCAGCCACACAGGGCCCCACATAACAGTGCCAGCCACACAGGGCCCCACGTAACAGTGCCAGCCCACAGGGCCCCACGTAACCAGTGCCAGTACACACAGGGCCCCACTAAGTCCAGCCACACAGTGCCCCACGTAACAGTCCAGCCACAGGGCCCCACGTAACAGTACCAGCCGCACAGGGCCCCACGTAACAGTGCCAGTCACACAGGGCCCCACTAACGTCCAGCCACACAGGCCCCATAACAGTGCCAGCCACACAGGGCCCCACGTAACAGTGCCAGCCACACAGGGCCCCACGTAACAGTACCAGCCGCACAGGGCCCCACGTACAGGCCGCACAGTGCCCCACGTAACAGTGCCAGCCACACAGCGCCCCACGTAACAGTGCCAGCCACACAGGGCCCCACATAACAGTACCAGCCACACAGGGCCCCACGTAACAGTGCCAGCCACACAGGGCCCCACGTAACAGTGCCAGTCACACAGGGCCCCACGTAACCGCACAGTGCCCCACGTAACAGTGCCAGCAGCAGAGCGCCCACGTAACGTTGCCAGCCACACAGGGCCCCACGTAACAGTACCAGCCGCACAGGGCCCACATAACAGTACAGCCACACAGGGCCCCACGTAACAGTGCCAGCCACACAGGGCCCCACGTAACCGCACAGTGCCCCACGTAACAGTGCCAGCCACACAGTGCCCACGTAACAGTACCACCCACAGCGCCCCACGTAACAGTGCCAGCCACACAGGCCCCACATAACAGTACCAGCCACACAGGCCCCACGTAACAGTGCCAGCCACACAGGGCCCCACGTAACAGTACCAGCGCACAGGGCCCACGTCACAGTGCCAGTCACACAGCGCCCCACGTAACAGTGCCAGCCACACAGGGCCCCACATAACCGCACAGCGCCCCTCGTAACTGTGCCAGCCGCACAGGGCCCCTCTTAACAGTGCCGGCCGCAGAGCGCCCCACGTAACGTTGCCAGCCACACAGGGCCCACGTAACAGTGCCAGCCACACAGCCCCACGTAACAATGCCAGCCACACAGGGCCCCACGTAACAGTACCAGCCGCACAGGGCCCCACGTAACAGTGCCAGCCACACAGCGCCCCTCGTAACAGTGCCAGTCACACAGCGCCACACAGGGCCCCACATAACCGCAGAGCGCCCCACGTAACGTTGCCAGCCACACAGCGCCCCATGTAACAGTACCAGCCGCACAGGGCCCCACGTAACAGTGCCAGCCACACAGGGCCCCACGTAACAGTGCCAGTCACACAGCGCCCCATGTAACAGTACCAGCCGCACAGGGCCCCACGTAACAGTGCCAGCCGCACAGGGCCCCACGTAACAGTGCCAGTCACACAGCGCCCCACGTAACAGTGCCAGCCACACAGGGCCCCACGTAACCGCACAGCGCCCCTCGTAACTGTGCCAGCCGCACAGGGCCCCACGTAACCGCACGGCGCCCCACGTAACAGTGCCAGTCACACAGCGCCCCACGTAACCGCACAGCGCCCCACGTAACAGTGCCAGCCACACAGGGCCCCTCGTAACAGTGCCAGCCGCAGAGCGCCCCACGTAACGTTGCCAGCCACAGGGCCCCACGTAACAGTGCCAGTCACACAGGGCCCCATGTAACAGTGCCAGCCACACAGGGCCCCACGTAACAGTACCAGCCACACAGGGCCCCACGTAACAGTGCCAGCCACACAGCGCCCCACTTAACAGTGCCGGCCACACAGGGCCCCACTTAACAGTGCCGGCCACACAGCGCCCCACGTAACAGTGCCGGCCACACAGCGCCCCACGTAACAGTGCCAGTCGCACAGCGCCCCACGTAACAGTGCCAGTCGCACAGCGCCCCACGTAACAGTGCGGCCACACAGCGCCCATGTAAGAGTGCCGGCCACACAGCGCCCCACGTAACTGTGCCAGCCACCACAGCGCCACCACGTAACAGTGCCAGCCACACAGGGCCCCACATAACCGCACAGGCCCCTCGTAACTGTGCCAGCCGCACAGGGCCCCTCTTAACAGTGCCGGCCGCAGAGGCGCCCCACGTAACGTTGCCAGCCACACAGGGCCCCACGTAACAGTGCCAGCCACACAGCCCCCACGTAACAATGCCAGCCACACAGGGCCCCACGTAACAGTACCAGCCGCACAGGGCCCCACGTAACAGTGCCAGCCACACAGCGCCCCTCGTAACAGTGCCAGTCACACAGCGCCACACAGGGCCCCACATAACCGCAGAGCGCCCCACGTAACGTTGCCAGCCACACAGCGCCCCATGTAACAGTACCAGCCGCACAGGGCCCCACGTAACAGTGCCAGCCACACAGGGCCCCACGTAACAGTGCCAGTCACACAGCGCCCCATGTAACAGTACCAGCCGCACAGGGCCCCACGTAACAGTGCCAGCCGCACAGGGCCCCACGTAACAGTGCCAGTCACACAGCGCCCCACGTAACAGTGCCAGCCACACAGGGCCCCACGTAACCGCACAGCGCCCCTCGTAACTGTGCCAGCCGCACAGGCCCACGTAACCGCACGGCGCCCCACGTAACAGTGCCAGTCACACAGCGCCCCACGTAACCGCACAGCGCCCCACGTAACAGTGCCAGCCACACAGGGCCCCGTAACAGTGCCAGCCGCAGAGCGCCCCACGTAACGTTGCCAGCCACACAGGGCCCCACGTAACAGTGCCAGTCCACACAGGGCCCCATGTAACAGTGCCAGCCACACAGGGCCCCACGTAACAGTACCAGCCACACAGGCCCCACGTAACAGTGCCAGCCACACAGCGCCCCACTTAACAGTGCCGGCCACACAGGGCCCACGTAACAGTGCCAGCCACACAGCGCCCCACTTAACAGTGCCGGCCACACAGGGCCCACTTAACAGTGCCGGCCACACAGCGCCCCACGTAACAGTGCCAGTCGCACAGCGCCCCACGTAACAGTGTCGGCCACACAGCGCCCCACGTAACAGTGCCAGTCGCACAGCGCCCCACGTAACAGTGCCGGCACACAGCGCCCCACGTAACAGTGCCAGCCGCACAGCGCCCCACGTAACAGTGCCAGTCGCACAGCGCCCACGTAACAGTGCCGGCCACACAGCGCCCACGTAACAGTGCGACCACACAGCGCCCCATGTAAGAGTGCCGGCCACACAGCGCCCCACGTAACTGTGCCAGCCGCACAGGGCCCCACGTAACAGTGCCAGCCAGCCACACAGCGCCCCACGTAACAGTGCCAGCCACACAGGGCCCCACGTAACAGTGCCAGCCAGCCACACAGCGCCCCACGTAACAGTGCCGCCACACAGGGCCCACGTACAGTGCCACCACACAGCTCCCCACGTAACAGTGCCAGCCGCACTGGGCCCCACGTAACAGTGCCAGTCGACAGCACCCACATAACAGTGCGGCCACACAGCGCCCACGTAAGAGTGCCGGCCACACAGCGCCCACGTAACTGTGCCAGCCGCACAGGGCCCCACGTAACAGTGCCAGTCCACAGGGCCCCACGTACGCCAGCACCCAGTAACAGTGCAGCCACAGACCCTCATAACACTGCCAGCGCAGAGCGCCCCACTAACTGTGCCAGCCACACAGGGCCCCGTAACAGTGCCAGCCGCAACAGGGCCCACATAACAGTGCCAGCACACAGGCCCCATGTAACGCACAGCGCCCCACGTAACAGTGCCAGCCACACAGGCCCCACGTAACAGTGCCGCCCAGAGCGCCCCACGTAACCGGGGGCACATAGGACAAGGCGAGTCTAGTGTCCTCCAAGTCTAGTGTCCCCCGAGTCTAGTGTCCTCCGAGTCTAGGGCTCCCCGAGTCTAGTGTCTTCCGAGTCTAGTGTCCTCCGAGTCTAGTGTCTCGAGGTCCTCCGAGTCTAGGGCTCCCCGAGTCTAGTGTCCTCCGAGTCTAGTGTCCTTCGCGTCTAGGGCTCCCCGAGTCTAGTGTCCTCCGAGTCTAGGGCTCCCCGAGTCTAGTGTCCTCCGAGTCTAGGGCTCCCCGAGTCTAGTGTCCTCCGGAGTGTCTAGGGCTCCCCGAGTCTAGTGTCCTCCGAGTCTAGTGTCCTCCGCGTCTAGGGCTCCCGAGTCTAGTATCCTCCGAGTCTAGGGCTCCCGGTAGTTCTCAGTTTGTCCTCCGCGTCTAGGGCTCCCCGAGTCTAGTATCCTCCGAGTCTAGGGCTACCGGAGTCTAGTGTCCTCCGAGTCTAGTGTCCTCCGCGTCTAGGGCTCCCCGAGTCTAGTGTCCTCCGAGTCTAGGGCTCCCCGAGTCTAGTGTCCTCCGAGTCTAGGACTCCTCAAGTCTAGCGTCCTCCAAGTCTAGGGCTCCCCGAGTCTAGTGTCCTCCGAGTCTAGGGCTCCCCGAGTCTAGGACTCCTCAAGTCTAGTGTCCTCTATGTCTAGGGCTCCCCGAGTCTAGTGTCCTCCGAGTCTAGGTCCTCAGTCTAGGATCCTCATGTCTAGTGCCCCCGATGTCTAGGGTCTCCCGAGTCTAGTGTCCTCCGAGTCTAGTGTCCTCCGAGTCTAGGACTCGCCGAGTCTAGTGTCCTCTATGTCTAGGCTCCCCGAGTCTAGTGTCCTCCGAGTCTAGGACTCCTCAAGTCTAGTGTCCTTTATGTCTAGGGCTCCCCGAGTCTAGTGTCCTCCGAGTCTAGAGCTCCCGAGTAGGCTCAGGTGCTCCCGAGTCAGTGTCCCCGAGTCTAGTGTCCCCCGAGACTAGGGCAGGACAAGTATTAGAATAACACTGATGGACTTCGCTGCCTTTTCGCCCTCTGGTTATTTTAGTGTTGACATTTTTGTTGGTTTCGGTGACTCGTTTGTGACCTGATCTCTCGCCTGCTGATAACTGTAACCCCAGAGAAGGAAAACGTCGGGTTTATTACAGAACATTAGGTTTTGCTTTTTTATAGCACACGCTTTTGTAAATTTGAGAAGGGTCCGCCCTTAGCACATCCCTGTCAGTCCTCTCCATGTATGTCAGAAAGCTCAGTGCTACCTTTCTCATTCTAATGGATGCCTATGCAGAGCGCAGCAGCAGAATTTGTCATTGCCTGGTCTGATTTGCACAGGCAGCAACAGGGATGGCAAAACCCAACTTCATCGTTCTTAGAGACTCATCATCTAAGTTGCTGCCTATGCAGAGTGCAGCAGCCAATGACAAACTCATCTCGACCACTGCGCTCTGCATAGGAATCTGTGGGACTCACAAAGATGTGCAGAAAGCTTCAGATATTCCTGTCTGCAGAGTGTAGTGAGCACAGAGCTCCGGGGGAGCAACATCTAATTCTGTGCACTACAAAGCCCAGCCGTCCCTGGAGCCCGACACGGCATAAACGGCACAGTGCATTACTGCCTCCTCTTACCTTGCCCACCTCGGCGTTCCCCATGCTGATGACTTTGATGCGCAGCGCCTTGCGGCTCTCCTTCCTCTTCTGTAGGTTGGTCTCCATGGCTGCCGCACAGGAGAAAACGGGGAGCCCGGCAGTATGTGGGGGTCCGGCACGTGCTACATACAGCGACCTGCAGGACACGGGGGGAGTAGAGGACATATGTCACTGTATATACTGTATACGACGTATATTACACTGTATATAGGGCTGTATATCCACATATTACACTGTATATAGGCTGTATTCCTGTATATTACACTGTATATAGGGCTGTATATCCTATATTACACTGTATATAGCTGTATATCCTGTATATTACACTGTATATAGGGCTGTATATCCCGTATATTACACTGTATATAGCTGTATGCCATACATTACACTGTATATAGGGCTGTATATCCCACATATTACACTGTATATAGGGCTGTATATCCCGTAAAATTACACTGTATATAGGGCTGTATTCCCAAAATTACACTGTATATAGGCTGTATCCTGTATATTACACTGTATATAGGGCTGTATATCCCACATATTACACTGTATATAGGGCTGTATATCCTGTTATTTTTTACACTGTATATAGGGCTGTATATCCGTATATTACACTGTATATAGGGCTGTATATCCTGTATATTACACTGTATATAGGGCTGTATATCCTATATTACACTGTATATAGGGCTGTATATCCCAATACATTACACTGTATATAGGGCTGTATATCCCAAATTACACTGTATATACTGTATATCACGTATATTACACTGTATATAGGGCTGTATTCCCATATTACACTGTATATACTGTATATGACATATATTACACTGTATATAGGGCTGTATATCCCTATATTACACTGTATATAGCTGTTATCCCAAACTATTACACTGTATATAGGGCTGTATATCCCTATATTACACTGTATATAGGGCTGTATTTCCCAAACATTACACTGTATATAGGGCTGTATATCCATATTACACTGTATATAGGGCTGTATATCCCATACATTACACTGTATATAGGGCTGTATATCCCAACATTACACTGTATATAGGGCTGTATATCCAAACATACACTTATAACTGTAATATAGAGGCTGTATATCCCATACATTACACTGTATATAGGGCTGTATATCCCAAACATTACACTGTATATAGGGCTGTATTTCCCAAACATTACACTGTATATAGGGCTGTATATCCTGTATATTACACTGTATATAGGGCTGTATATCCCATACATTACACTGTATATAGGGCTGTATATCCCAAACATTACACTGTATATAGGGCTGTATTATCCCAACTAATTACACTGTATATAGGGCTGTATATCCTGTATAATTACATCATGTATATAGGGCTGTATATCCCATATCATTTACACGTATATACTGTAGCTGAACCCTATATTACACTGTATATAGGGCTGTATATCCCACATATTACACTGTATATATCTGTACACGAATATATTACACTGTATATAGGGCTGTATATCCCGTATATTACACTGTATATAGGGCTGTATTATCCCAAACATTACACTGTATATAGGGCTGTATATCCCGAATTACACTGTATATAGGGCTGTATATCCCGATATTACACTGTATATAGGGCTGTATATCCTAATTACACTGTATATAGGGCTGTATTCCCTAATTACACTGTATATAGGGCTGTATATCCTGTATATTACATGTATATAGGGCTGTATATCCCTAATTACACTGTAATAGGGCTGTATTCCAATTACAGTATTGGGCTGTATATCCCATATTACACTGTATATAGGGCTGTATATCCTGTATATTACACTGTATATAGGGCTGTATATCCGCACATTACACTGTATATAGGGCTGTATATCCACGTATATTACACTGTATATAGGGCTGTATATCCCAAATTACACTGTATATAGGGCTGTATATCCCTATATTACACTGTATATAGGGCTGTATATCCCGTATATTACACTGTATATAGGGCTGTATATCCCAAATTACACTGTATATAGGCTGTATATCCTGCACATTACACTGTATATAGGGCTGTATATCCGTATATTACACTGTATATAGGGCTGTATATCCCGTATATTACACTGTATATAGGGCTGTATATCCCACTATTACACTGTTATATAGGGCTGTATATCCGTATATTACACTGTATATAGGGCTGTATATCCACGTATATTACACTGTATATAGGGCTGTATATCCGTATATTACACTGTATATAGGGCTGTATATCCTCAATATTACACTGTATATAGGGCTGTATATCCGTAATTACACTGTATATAGGGCTGTATATCCCGTATATTACACTGTATATAGGGCTGTATATCCGTATATTACACTGTATATAGGGCTGTATATCCGTATATTACACTGTATATAGGGCTGTATATCCTGTATATTACACTGTATATAGGGCTGTATATCCCAAATTACACTGTATATAGGGCTGTATATCCCGATCATTACACTGTATATAGGCTGTATAGCCATAATGTATATTGCACGATACATGTATATAGGGCTGTATATCCCGAATACTTTTAACTTACATTCCTGTATATGGGCTGTATATCCCGTAATTACACTGTATATAGGGCTGTATATCCCTATATTACACTGTTATAGGGCTGTTATCCTAATTACACTGTATATAGGGCTGTATATCCGATTATTACACTGTATATAGGCTGTATATCACGTATATTACACTGTATATAGGGCTGTATATCCCATATTACATTATTCACTACTGTATATAGGGCTGTATATCCCGACATTACACTGTATATAGGGCTGTAATCCCGCACATTACACTGTATATAGGGCTGTATATCCGACATTACACTGTATATAGGGCTGTATATCCGATATTACACTGTATATAGCTGTATACCTATATTACACTGTATATAGGGCTGTATATATTACACGTTATAGGGCTGTATATCGAATTACACTGTATATAGGGCTGTATATCCGCAACATTACACTGTATATAGGGCTGTATATCCGTACATTACACTGTATATAGGGCTGTATTCCAATTACACTGTATATAGGGCTGTATATCCATATTACACTGTATATAGGGCTGTATGCACGTATTACACTGTATATTACTGTATACGTATATTACACTGTATATAGAGCTGTATATCCCGACATTACACTGTATATAGGGCTGTATATCCCGAACATTACACTGTATATAGGGCTGTATATCCCGTACATTACACTGTATATAGGGCTGTATATCCCTAGCATATTACACTGTATATAGGGTATCACGTATTACACTGTATATAGGGCTGTATTCCAGCTATATTACACTGTATATAGGGCTGTATATCCCGACTATTACACTGTATATAGGGCTGTATATCCAAATTACACTGTATATAGGGCTGTATTCCCTATATTACACTGTATATAGGGCTGTATATCCTGTATATTACACTGTATATAGGGCTGTATATCCCTAATTACACTGTTATAGGCTGTATATCCTGTATATTACACTGTATATAGGGCTGTATATCCCATAATTACACTGTATAATACTGTATACACTTATATTACACTGTATATAGGGCTGTATCACTAATTACACTGTATATAGGCGTGTATATCCCAAATTACACTGTTATAGGGCTGTATATCCGTACATTACACTGTATTTAGGGCTGTATTATCCGCATATTACACTGTATATAGGGCTGTATATTCCTGTATTACACTGTATATAGGGCTGTATATCCTGTTATTACACTGTATATAGGGCTGTATATCCGTATATTACACTGTATATAGGGCTGTATATCCTATAATTACACTGTATATGGGCTGTATATCCCAATATTACAACTGTATATAGGGCTGTATATCCGTATATTACACTGTATATAGGGCTGTATATCCCTATATTACACTGTATATAGGGCTGTATATCCTGTATATTACACTGTATATAGGGCTGTATATCCCGCACATTACACTGTATATAGGGCTGTATATCCTGTATATTACACTGTATATAGGGCTGTATATCCTGTATATTACACTGTATATAGGGCTGTTATATCCTGTATATTACACTGTATATAGGGCTGTATCCCCCGCACTGACCCCGTATACTGTACCCTGTGTTTATGGGAAGAGCACCCTATTTATAAAGTGTGAATGCAGGGAGCGAGCATGCAGGGCTTAGGGGCAGAGTCCGGAGCTCTCACCTCTCCAGTAGGGGGCAGTGCGCCGGTCACTACATCTGCTCCCCCTTGGGGGCCGCTCATCCCCTGGTCGCCCCCTGATCTGGGTCACGTGACTGCAGCTGCAGCAGCGCCACCAGGAATGAGAGGGGGCGGGGACACGTGGTGACGTCACCCATAGCAGCAAACAAAGCTGTAACGATCTGGGGGCGTTCCCCAGGCTTTCCCCGCCCATCAAGTGGGCAGACATCTTATTTGTGCCACTCCCTCCAGCATGGCTGGAACTACATCACCCGGCATGCACTGGGGTTTCAGTTTCAATTGCGAATAGCCTTTCAACAATCAGTCATCAAACACAAACCTGTGACCGCACACTGTCAGACTATGTTTACACTTTGCGTTTTTGCGACTATTTTTAATGCAAATTTTAAGCACCAGCAAAAGCTACAAGTTTTCAGGAATCTCATGTACAGACATTGTTTTTGTTTCTGACTAATTTAAACTGCTGCATTTTACAAGCTCACAGTGTCACTTCTCTCAGGGCTTTTTATTCATTCATAGAAAGTAATGAGTAAGTGCAAATACACAGCAAGAAAAAAACAATGCAAAACCGGCTTCTTGTGAGCAGCTTCTTTACTGTCAAGAGAGCAAAAACTCCACATGAGCATCGCCTGAAAGTCACAGTCATGAATCCAGCCCATGAGTGAGCAGCATGGGTGCACCAAGATGGAAGCAGCGGAGGTGGCAGCTGCCCTGAGGAGCCGCGCAGCTCCTGAGCCCGCTCCATACACCCAGGAAGAGTTAAAATGAGCTGATTCTCAGTCCTCCTGGATGGCCCGATCTGTGTGATTCCCTGGTATCTTATATGGCCCGATCTGTGTGTGTATTCCCTGGTATCTTATATGGCCCGATCTGTGTGATTCCCTGGTATCTTATATGGCCCGATCTGTGTGATTCCCTGGTATCTTATATGGCCCGATCTGTGTGATTCCCTGGTATCTTATATGGCCCGATCTGTGTGATTCCCTGGTATCTTATATGGCCCGATCTGTGTGATTCCTGGTATCTTATATGGCCCGATCTGTGTGATTCCCTGGTATCTTATATGGCCCGATCTGTGTGATTCCCTGGTATCTTATATGGCCCGATCTGTGTGATTCCCTGGTATCTTATATGGCCCGATCTGTGTGATTCCCTGGTATCTTATATGGCCCGATCTGTGTGATTCCCTGGTATCTTATATGGCCCGATCTGTGTGATTCCTGGTATCTTATATGGCCCGATCTGTGTGATTTCCTGGTATCTTATATGGCCCGATCTGTGTGATTCCTGGTATCTTATATGGCCCGATCTGTGTGATTCCTGGTATCTTATATGGCCCGATCTGTGTGATTCCCTGGTATCTTATATGGCCCGATCTGTGTGATTTCCTGGTATCTTATATGGCCCGATCTGTGTGATTTCCTGGTATCTTATATGGCCCGATCTGTGTGATTCCCTGGTATCTTATATGGCCCGATCTGTGTGATTCCCTGGTATCTTATATGGCCCGATCTGTGTGATTCCCTGGTATCTTATATGGCCCGATCTGTGTGATTCCCTGGTATCTTATATGGCCCGATCTGTGTGATTCCCTGGTATCTTATATGGCCCGATCTGTGTGATTCCCTGGTATCTTATATGGCCTGATCTGTGTGATTCCCTGGTATCTTATATGGCCCGATCTGTGTGATTCCCTGGTATCTTATATGGCCGTATCTGTGTGATTCCCTGGTATCTTATATGGCCGATCTGTGTGATTCCCTGGTATCTTATATGGCCCGATCTGTGTGATTCCCTGGTATCTTATATGGCCCGATCTGTGTGATTCCCTGGTATCTTATATGGCCCGATCTGTGTGATTCCCTGGTATCTTATATGGCCCGATCTGTGTGATTCCCTGGTATCTTATATGGCCCGATCTGTGTGATTCCCTGGTATCTTATATGGCCCGATCTGTGTGATTCCCTGGTATCTTATATGGCCCGATCTGTGTGATTCCCTGGTATCTTATATGGCCCGATCTGTGTGATTCCCTGGTATCTTATATGGCCCGATCTGTGTGATTCCTGGTATCTTATATGGCCCGATCTGTGTGATTCCCTGGTATCTTATATGGCCCGATCTGTGTGATTCCCTGGTATCTTATATGGCCGATCTGTGTGATTCCCTGGTATCTTATATGGCCCGATCTGTGTGATTCCCTGGTATCTTATATGGCCCGATCTGTGTGATTCCCTGGTATCTTATATGGCCCGATCTGTGTGATTCCCTGGTATCTTATATGGCCCGATCTGTGTGATTCCTGGTATCTTATATGCCCGATCTGTGTGATTCCCTGGTATCTTATATGGCCCGATCTGTGTGATTCCCTGGTATCTTATATGGCCCGATCTGTGTGATTCCCTGGTATCTTATATGACCCGATCTGTGTGATTCCCTGGTATCTTATATGGCCCGATCTGTGTGATTCCCTGGTATCTTATATGGCCATCGTTGATTCCTGGTATCTTATATGGCCCGATCTGTGTGATTCCCTGGTATCTTATATGGCCCGATCTGTGTGATTCCCTGGTATCTTATATGGCCCGATCTGTGTGATTCCTGGTATCTTATATGGCCCGATCTGTGTGATTCCCTGGTATCTTATATGGCCGATCTGTGTGATTCCCTGGTATCTTATATGGCCCGATCTGTGTGATTCCCTGGTATCTTTATGGCCCGATCTGTGTGATTTCCTGGTATCTTATATGCCCGATCTGTGTGATTCCTGGTATCTTATATGGCCCGATCTGTGTGATTTCCTGGTATCTTATATGACCCGATCTGTGTGATTCCCTGGTATCTATGATGGCCCGATCTGTGTGATTCCCTGGTATCTTATATGGCCCGATCTGTGTGATTCCCTGGTATCTTATATGGCCCGATCTGTGTGATTCCCTGGTATCTTATATGGCCCGATCTGTGTGATTCCTGGTATCTTATATGACCCGATCTGTGTGATTCCCTGGTATCTTGGATGGCCCATCTGTGTGATTCCCTGGTATCTTGAGGCCCGATCTGTGTGATTCCCTGGTATCTTATATGGCCCGATCTGTGTGATTCCCTGGTATCTTTATGGCCCGATCTGTGTGATTCCCTGGTATCTTATCATGGCCCGATCTGTGTGATTCCCTGGTATCTTATGGCCCGATCTGTGTGATTCCTGGTATCTTGATGGCCCGATCTGTGTGATTCCTGGTATCTTATATGGCCCGATCTGTGTGATTCCCTGGTATCTTAATGGCCCGATCTGTGTGATTCCCTGGTATCTTTATGGCCGATCTGTGTGATTCCTGTACTTTATGGCCCGATCTGTGTGATTCCCTGGTATCTTATATGGCCCGATCTGTGTGATTTCCTGGTATCTTATATGCCCGATCTGTGTGATTCCCTGGTATCTTATATGGCCCGATCTGTGTGATTCCCTGGTATCTTATATGGCCCGATCTGTGTGATTTCCCTGGTATCTTGATGGCCGATCTGTGTGATTCCCTGGTATCTTATATGGCCCGATCTGTGTGATTTCCCTGGTATCTTATATGGCCCGATCTGTGTGATTCCTGGTATCTTATATGGCCCGATCTGTGTGATTCCCTGGTATCTTATTGGCCCGATCTGTGTGATTCCCTGGTATCTTAATGGCCCGATCTGTGTGATTCCCTGGTATCTTATATGGCCCGATCTGTGTGATTCCTGGTATCTTATATGGCCGATCTGTGTGATTCCCTGGTATCTTATATGGCCCGATCTGTGTGATTCCCTGGTATCTTATATGGCCCGATCTGTGTGATTCCCTGGTATCTTATGGCCCGATCTGTGTGATTCCCTGGTATCTTATTGGCCCGATCTGTGTGATTCCCTGGTATCTTATATGGCCCGATCTGTGTGATTCCCTGGTATCTTATATGGCCGATCTGTGTGATTCCCTGGTATCTTATATGGCCGATCTGTGTGATTCCCTGGTATCTTGATGGCCCGATCTGTGTGATTCCCTGGTATCTTATATGGCCCGATCTGTGTGATTCCCTGGTATCTTATATGGCCCGATCTGTGTGATTCCCTGGTATCTTATATGGCCCGATCTGTGTGATTCCTGGTATCTTATATGGCCCGATCTGTGTGATTCCCTGGTATCTTATATGGCCGATCTGTGTGATTCCCTGGTATCTTATATGGCCCGATCTGTGTGATTCCCTGGTATCTTATATGGCCCGATCTGTGTGATTTCCTGGTATCTTATATGGCCCGATCTGTGTGATTCCCTGGTATCTTATATGGCCCGATCTGTGTGATTCCCTGGTATCTTATATGGCCCGATCTGTGTGATTCCCTGGTATCTTATATGGCCCGATCTGTGTGATTCCCTGGTATCTTATATGGCCCGATCTGTGTGATTCCCTGGTATCTTATATGGCCCGATCTTGTGATTCCCTGGTATCTTATATGGCCCGATCTGAGATTTTCATGTGTGCCAAAATTTAATAGCAGATATGTCGGGAATAAGATAAAAAAGATAATATGGTTCTTTTATAGATTAAATGGGACACACCATTCGCAAAAAAAAAAAAAGATTTGTGGAAACACAAAAAACCGTGCATTAGTCCATATATACAAAAATGATTTTATTGGTTCAAAAGCGAACAAGATAAAGACAATGACAGGGCTAAATAGACACATGTAACCAAAAGAGCCCAAACGGGAGGAAACGGGTCACACCGGGGAAAATTTGCCACCAATAATGGAATGTACCACACATTGGAATCCTGTATGAATTGCCCAAAGTGGAGGTGGTATAAAAACTCTCAATGACCCCAAAATAGGGGACCAATGCGGTACACCCAAATATGATCATAGTGACCTTCGGGGCGCACAGTCTCCGCCCTCCCGACGCGCTTTTTGGGAAAAAATCCTTCCTCAGGGGGCGTGCCCGGATGAGGAACGGAGGAATTTATAGCTGCCAAGGCCGGAAATACGAGTCGGCTTTTAGACTTTCGCATCCCTCTCCACCAAACCCCGCCCCGACCCCGACACATGGGGCCCATGTAAACTAAGTGTCAGAGCGGGCGGGGTGAGGGAAACGAATGGCAACAAAAGCCGGGTTCTATGCTTGGGTACTACGGCCATAAAAAAAGATGGGCAGAGAAAAGGTAATTTATCATTCAGCACCCAATTTAAAAGGGGCATTTTGATAAAGTCATGTCATATCATAAAAAAAGAGGGTAATGATGGAAAAAAATAGTAAAAAGGGATATATTATAACAAATTATAGTTTTACGAGACAGTACACAGCAAAGTATAATATGGATCAGTAAGGAAAATTTAGGGGCTTTTTTGCACATAAAAAAATCATCACAACGACCCGGGTGCATAAGATTGGTACGAATATAAAATTTGTAGAAATATAATATAATTGTGCAAAAATCACAAATTATATATAAATACTCCATCTAATAATAAAACTTTACACATATATAACAGGCATAGGACTATATACACTTTAAAAAAAAGGATCCATATACTAATTGATAATGAATATAAATATACATATGTATAAACTATACGCACCATTTCATCAACAGAAACCCCAAACATAAAACAGGAACATGGACATATAACAGCATTACAGATTTTAAAAAAAAGCATAAATTGCCCATATAACAATTTTACACTGCAGAAAAATCAACAGTACTTAGTATACATAACCCCTAATGTGCCGCAAAACATCTTCAGAAAAAAAAAATGCTTTAGTTTCCAAATTTCATGCCGCGATAGTCCTTCCAAACCGAAATTTCTCATCATGTCATTTGCACAGGGTGAAAAACACTAAAGGGAGTAAATTATTTTTAAATACAAATAAGAAAAAATAATGGGGAAAAAAACCGTGTAAATTTCAATGCACGCAGCCAAGGCTCATAGGAAGGGAGCAAAGGAGAGGACACCTTTTTAAGGGCCCAAAAAGGGTTTTGACCGTTCTCAGTCCCCAGATCCTTTTTCGGTCTCAGGTCTCCCAAGACGCTTGGAAAAGTCCCCCCCCCTTGATTTAATATTGGGGGCATCAATCCCGTCCCCCCAATTTGAACCCCAAATGGTGGAATTCCCAAATGTCGGGTATGTTTTAAAAGGGGGTTGACCCGTGGCGAGGGCCCCTGTTCCCCAAAAAATGTTTCTTTACGGCCTTTAGTTGGCGAGTTTTAATCCCACAAAAAAGGCCAAAGGGCAGTGATTTTGTAGATCACATTCGTGTTGTAAGGGGTTCGGTTGTTTAAAGTTCTTGTACCTCAGAATAGTAAGGTATCACATTAAATTTTTGGACGGGCACATCTGCACAGGGACTGCAAAACCCAACAAAGAGCGAAAACTGTCCAAAAAAAGTCAATTCCTTTGTAAAAATAAGACCGAGACCAAATGACCCCTCGTTTTTGCACGTCTAAAAAAATAGGGGTTGGGGGAATAAATTGTGATAATGGATCCCCCTTCAGATGGCCCTCCTTTGAAGAATGGAGCAAAAACCTTTTTGGACCGTGGCAAAAAGTGGTCCAAAACTAATTTTGGGTTGTCCCCTTGTCTGTTGGGTGTATCCCGTTTTAGAAGTATGTCGTGGGGTGTGTTTTCCCTATGGGATGCCTTTTATGCCCCACGGCTTTTCCACGACCAAAAAAACTAAATTTTTAACCCCCTCCCCCCCTCCGTCGAAATCATTATCTAAAAACAGATGGCGAAAAGGGGGGGAACTGCCCAAGGTACGCCCTAAACATGGGGGGGGTGTCCTAAAAAGGATGCAAGAGTATTTTGTGGCGTTTTTTTTTGAAAATGTCGTTTGTAGGTCCCCTTTAAAACTCTCCAAAAAGTCAATCAAGGGGTTCAAAATTTAAAATTTGATTCAAATGCAAAAAGGTGTTAGGTCATTGTATTAAAAATAAATTCTCAAAGGGCGTGGGGGGGTTTTGAAAAAAAAGTGCGTCAGACCGGCCAAAAAGGGCCGGCACAACCCGGAAACTGAAAGAAAACCCCTCCCAAGCCCCCGGAAGAAAAAAAACCCCCAAACTCCCATGGGGCCCCCGGAGGAGGGGTTAAAAAAAAGGAAAAACCTTTAAAAAAAAAAAAATTGTGAGGGGGGGGAATTTAAAGTCCAATAAGGGGTCCCTTTCCCCTATTTTTAAAGGAAGTATCAAAAACGTACAGCTTTTTTTCCCCCTTTCCTTGTGTTTTTTAAATTTGGTTTAAGGGCTCGAAAATGTTAATTTTAAAAGGTATAAAACCCTAAAAACCCTGCCTTGGGAAAAAAATACCCGTTTTTTGGGGGGAAGGGAGGCCGGGGGAAAGGGGTTTGGAGTGGTTTTTATCCATTTTTAATGGCCCCGAAAAATTCCCCCTCCAGAAAAATTGGTTTTTCCCGGTGGTGAGGGAATTTTTTGTTTTTTGGGGGGGAGGTAAAGGTTGAAATGTTGGTATTTAATGTGAGTCTTGGTTTTTGGAGAAACCCCCGGAAAGCCGTAGAATGGCTCTATTGTGAGAAAAATGTCGAGAGGGGGTTATAACATGTTTCCTATAACATTGTAGTGTTATTAATTGACGGAATGCTTCCCTCTCGTACATATCAATTGGCCACAGGAGACATTCCTCCCTTTTCAGCTGGTTTTACTACTATATCGGAAATCCCGCAAGTATTTCAACCTTAACCTCTCATCCCGTGTCAGATTGTCACTGACAGAAAATTTGGGAATCTTATATGTTCTCCATCACCACCCGGACAAAAGATCAATATTGGCACAAGAGGAAAATGGGGGAAACCTGCTGGAGCGTGGAGGTTTTAGAGGGAGGAATCTTACCTCCATCATCCATATGTTCTACAGCCAACTCCTCAAGAATCTAGGGCCTCTGTTCCTCCTCTGTAGGAAAAAATTTGAAGATTGTTAGTATTAAAGTACCTTTTGACAACAGGGACCTCGCAAAGACATGTAAATCCTTGTAGTTGTGAAAAGATTGAACCCGATGTAGGTGCAAAGGAAGACCTTCCCAAGGAGACATAGATCAGTTCAGATAGAGAATATTTGCTCAAATTAATCACCTTATTATCCCTATTAGGCATAGAGGGCGCCACATTTCTTTTATATGGGTGTAGAGTTGGTCACGAAGCCTCGTGCCTTCCATTAATCCAGAAGTAGTCCAGATGTAGAGGATAAATCAGAGCGTTCCGCTCATGGATGAAATGGAAATATGGATGAACTTTTATGCAAATTGGTGTTAATTTTGTTCCTCCAAAGATATTCTCTTTTGGACTGATAGTCCTTTAAGTCTCTTGAGTATTTAGTAACTTGAGTATTTTGAATTTTCTTTACCCATCCCATCCATAGATTTATCAAGATCATTCTCAATTGTTGAATTTATCAGACTGATAGCTGGATCGCAGATCTAGATTGTGCTGTATCATTAAGCTAATCCAATTCATTGATATTAGTAGTATTCAAATCAATGAGGAGTGTTATTAGAGTAATAGAACATAAATTACAGGCCTCCTCCCATTTGTTGATAAATGTAGGGTCCTCAACCGGGAAGGATGGGATGACCTTAACTCTAAGTCCCCTCGGAATCATACCATTAGTTTTATACTTTTCTAGAAAGTCTATTCCACCAATATCTGGTCGTTTATTAACATAGATCTAATAGCAGAACATTTTGTATCAAGAAGAGTCAATTGGCTGCTGTGCATCGCCCCTCACTGTTACCAAAAACCTTGTCCACTTGATCGAGCCACACTTTGTCCCTGGCTCGAAAATCCATCATTGTAGATCAAAATACCTGTGCATAACACAGAAAGAGTTTAAATGACAAAAGGATGTACATGTGTGACCAGAATAAATAGCCATGATATGTCAGGGGGAATAAAGCATATAAGATAATATGGTCCATATATAGGATTAAAATGGGACACACCATCATTGCAGAAAAAAAACAGACATGTGGAAACCACAAAAAACCGTGCAATAGTCCAATTATATACAAAAATGATTTTATTGGTATCAAAAGACGAACAAGAAAAGGACAATGACAGGGCTAAAAAATAGCACATGTAACCACAAGAGCCCCAAACGGGCAGGAAACTGGTCACCACCAGGGAATTGCACACAATAATGGAAATGTACCACACATTAGCAGAATCCTGTATGAATTGTCCAAGTGGAGGTGGCTATATAACTCTCAATGAGCCCACATAAGGGGACCAAATGCGGTAACATCAAATATATGATCATAGTGACCTACCAGGTGGCGCACAGTCTCCCGCACCTCCCGACGCGCGTTTCGGAAATCCTTCCTCAGGGGGGCGTGACCGGATGAGGAACGGAAGGGAATTTATAGCTGCCAAGGCGGAAATACACAGAGTCAGGCTCATAGGACGTCGCATCCCTCTCCACACAAACCCCGCCCCCGACAGCCGATCACATGGGGCCCCATGTGCTAAGTGTTCAGAGGCGGCGGAAGGTGAGGGAAACAGAACGGCAAACAGAGCTGTCTCTATGCATTGTTACTACGGCCTATAAAGAATGGGCAGAGATAAGGTAATATCATTTCAGCAGCAAATAAAAGGGGCATACTGATAAAGATCATGTCATATCCATAACAAACAGAGGGTATTGATGGAAACAATAGTTTAAAGGATATACATATAAAAATTATAGATTACAGAGACAGTACACAGCAAAGTATAATATGGATCAGTAAGGACATATATGGCATTTGCCATTGAACAATCATCAAACGATCCTGGTGCATAAAATGGTACAGATTATTAGAATAGTAGAAATATAAATTATAATTGTGCAAAAATCACAAAATATTAATATAATACATACACATCTATATACATATACATACACATATAACATAACATGCACATAAGGACATATATACACTATACAAAACATGAATCCATATACTAATGATAATGAATATAAATATACATTATGTATACACTTACGCACCATATCATCAACAGAAATGCCCAACATAAAACATGGAAAACATGGAACATATAACAGCATTACCAGATATAATAAGCATAAATTGCACCATATAACAATATAACACTGCAGCAATCAACGTACATAGTATATCATAAACGCTAAATGTGCCGCAAAACTCATCAGTAGAAATGCATTAGTTTCCAAAATTTCATGACACGCTGATATCCTTCAACGAAATCCTCATCATGTCAATATGGCACAGGGTGAAGAAACACTAAAGAGAGTAAAATAAATGTTATAATACAAATAAAGATAAAATAATGTGGAAAAACCGTGTCAATCAATGCACAGCAGCAAGGACTCATAGGAAGGGAGCAAAGGAGAGACACTCATTAAGGCCAAAGGTTGAACCGTTCTTCAGTCGCCAGATCCATTCGGTCTCAAGTCTCCCCAGACGCTTGGGACAGTCCCCCTCCTCTGTTTGTTAATATTGAGGGCATCAATGCCACGTGCCCTAAATTTTTAGAAACATCACAATGGTGGAATTCCTTAAAATGTCTGGGTATAGTTTTCAAGGTGGTTGCATCCTCGTGGCAGAGGGCCGCCTGTAGGGCCCAAAATGTGTTCTCTTTATACGGAGCCTTTAGTTGGCGAGTTGTAAGTCCCACATATATAAGGCCACAAGGGCACGTGATATAGTAGATCACATATCGTGTTGTACACGAGATTCGATGTCTGATCTTAAATGTTTCTTGTACCATCAGAACTAGTAAAGGTATCTCATCTATCAATATTTGGACAGGCGACACATCTGCCACAGGGACTGCAACCAAAACCACAGAGCGAAAACTGTCCAAAAACGTTCAAGTTCCTTTGTCCAACATATGACTCGAGACCAAATGATCCCTCAGTTTTTTAGCACGTCTAAAATGACATAGAGGGTTGAGACGGAATGAATCTGCTGATAATCGGATCAACCTTCAGTATTGGGCCATGCCTTATGAAGAATGGAGGCGAACCATATTGGACCGTGAGCTAAATGTGGTCACAAATCTAACTATCTGATTGTCCCCATCTGTCTGTCTGGGTGTATCCCGATATATAAGATCATGTCGTGGGGTGTGTTTTGCCCTATGGTATGCCTTCTTCAACTGACCGACGGCTATATCCACGAGCCAAAAAATCGTAATTTCAACTCCTCCCCCCTCCGCTCGAAAA
Source organism: Oophaga sylvatica (assembly GCA_033576555.1). Classification (NCBI taxonomy): domain Eukaryota; kingdom Metazoa; phylum Chordata; class Amphibia; order Anura; family Dendrobatidae; genus Oophaga; species Oophaga sylvatica. The sequence goes on from JARQOD010006387.1 coordinate 26,154, forward strand.
TCATTATCTGAAGAACAGATACGGCGAAGGCGGAGGAAACTGTCCCACAGGTATCGCCCTAATCATGTGGGATGGGTGTCCTTGAAGAGGCATGCAAGAGTATATTTGTGGCCGTCTCTTTTCTGAAAATGTCAGTTTGTAGGATACCCCCTTTAATCTCTCCTAATAGTCACATCAAGGAAGTTCAATGAATTCACATTAGATTCAAATGTCAAATGGATGTTGAGGTCATTGCTATTCAAGTACTGATAAGTGCTCAAGGTCGATGGGGGTGCCTTGCCAGATGAGAAAGATGTCGTCGATGTACCGTGTCCAAAAAGGGACACGGTCCATCAACCCCTGTTCATCTGACAAGAAGAGTTCCCTCTCCCACAGCCCCAGGAAGAGACCGGCATAGGCCCGATCTGTGTGATTCCCTGGTATCTTATATGGCCCGATCTGTGTGATTTCCTGGTATCTTATATGACCCGATCTGTGTGATTCCCTGGTATCTTATATGGCCCGATCTGTGTGATTCCCTGGTATCTTATATGACCCGATCTGTGTGAGTCCCTGGTATCTTATATGGCCCGATCTGTGTGATTACCTGATTTTCTTATATGGCCCGATCTGTGTGATTTCCTGGTATCTTATATGGCCCGATCTGTGGAGATTCCCTGGGATCTTATATGGCCCGATCTTGTGTGATTCCCAGGTATCTTATATGGCCGATCTGTGTGATTTCCTGGTATCTTATATGGGCCCGAAACTGTGTGATTCCCTGGTATCTTATAAGGCCCGATCTGTGTGATTCTCAGGTATCTTATATGGGCCCGATCTGTGTGATTTCCTGGTATCTTATATGACCTGATCTGTGTGATTCCCTGGGGATCTTATATGGCCCGATCTGTGTGATTCCCTGGTATCTTTTTATGGCCCGATCTGTGTGATTACCTGGTATCTTATATGGCCCGATCTGTGTGATTCCTGGTATCTTATATGGCCCGATCTGTTTGATTTCCCGGTATCTTATATGACCCCATCTGTGTGATTCCCTGGTATCTTATATGGCCCGATCTGTGTGATTCCCTGGAATCTTATATGACAATCACTGGTATCTTTTGGCCCAATCTGTGTGATTCCCTGGTATGTTATAGACCGATCTGTGTGATTCCCTGGTATCTTATATGGCCCGATCTGTGTGATTCTGGTATCTTATATGGCCAGATCTGTGTGATTCCCTGGTATTCTTGGGATGGCCCGATTGGTGTCTTGTGATTTCCTGGTATCTTATAAGACCGATCTGATGTGATTCCCTGGTATCTCTCGGATGCCTGATCTGTGTGATTCCTGGAATATCTATATGGCCCGATTCTGTGTGATTTCCTGGTATCTTATCTGGTCCGATCGGTGTATTCCTGGGTATCTTATATGGCCCGATCTGTGTGATTCCCTGGTAGGTTATATGACCGATCTGTGTTGATTCCTGGTATCTGGATGGCCCGATCTGTGGATTCCTGGTATCTTGGGAGGACCAGATCTGATGTGATCCTGGTATCTATATGGCGCGATCTGTGTGATTCCCTGGTTATTGGATGGCCGATCTGTGGTGATTCCCTGGTATCCTTACATGCCCGATCTGTATGATTCTGGTATCTGGGATGGCGACCGATCTATGTGGATTTCCCAGGTATCTTTCATGGCCGATCTGTGTGGATTCCCTGGTAATCTTATGGGCACGATCCCGATCTGTTGTGTTTCCCTGGTATCTTGGCATGGCCCGATCTGTTGTGATTCCTGGTATCTTATATGGCTCGATCTGTGTGAATCCCTTGCCTCCTGGATGGCCCGATCTGTGTGATCCCTGGCATCTATATGGCTCCCGATCTGTGTGATTTCCTTGGTATCTTATATGTTCCCGATCTGTGTGATTCCTGGTATCTTATATGGTCGATTCTGTGTGATTTCCTGGTATCTTATATGACCCAGATCTGTGTGATTCCCTGGGTATCTCGGATGGCATGATCTGTGGTGATTCACCTGGTATCTTATTTATGGCCGATCTGTGTGATTCTCCTGGGTATTCTTTTATGGCATTCTTCCCGATCTGTGTGATTACTGGTTATCTTTATATGGCCCGATCTGTGTGATTCCCTTTGGGAAAATCTTTGGGTTTTTAGGCCCGATTTGTTTTTTTTCCCCCTGGTATCTTATATGACCCGTCTGTTTATTCCCGGGAAATCTAAAGGCCCCCCTTGTGGATTCCCTGGAAACTTATATGGCCCATCTGTGTGATTCCCTTTTTTAAAAATGGCCCGATCGGTGTGATTCCCGGGAAATCTTAAAAGGCCCATCTTTGTAATGGTTAGAAATGAATTCTGACAAAGCTCCCTCTGGGGTTAAAACATTACTAAACCATCAATGAGGTTTGGAAATTTCAGAGTTACAGACTGGTTTTTAAATATAAGGGGGGTTTCCCTCCCATCATGGTTCCCGGGGGATCAATTTTTTCTTGTCTCAACTGTGGTTCCGGTTCCCCCTTGGGAAACTTGCTGAGTTTTTGCCTGCATCTTCTTCTACAAAAAATATTTTCTCTTTTATTTTGTGCTTTTTCTTTTTTTCATTTTTCCCTGCACTTCTGTGAGGTCAGCCATCCCCTCCGGGGGGCCCTTTGCCCTCTCAGTTTTTTCTGAGCCACTGGGTTTTTTGTTCAAAATTTTCCTTTTTCCCTTTTTTCAGGGGCTGCGGCTTTGTTTTGTGACACCAAGAACTAATTTAGGGGGAAAGGTCGTGTGATCTCAGGGGGTTTTTTGGGAATTATAGAGTTGGGATTTTTTTGGGTTTTTTGGATTGCAGTAAGTGGGCCTTTTCCCATCCTTTTCCCGTCCGGTAGATTGGGCCCCAACTTTTTGCTCATTCTATTTTTTGTCCCGTGTCTGTAAATTTCCCCCTTGTCTAAAACCCCCATTACATGTTTGGAGGGTTCCTATGTTCTTTGGGGATCTGCTTTCCGGGGGAGATAGCTTTCCTCTTTTTATCTTTGGGGTAGTTAACCTCTCAGGCTGTAAAAGGCGTCCTAGGAAACCCCTAGGGAAAGTCCAAAGCGCCCCCCCCCCCTTTGTTTGGTGGTTAGTCCGGGGGCTGCAATCCCCTTGATTCCAACCTCTATGGGTATTGCCAATTTTTTCCCGGGTCTCCTCCCCCTCCAAATCAAAAACACCATCTGTGTGATTTTCCCCGGTATCTTTTAAAAACCCGTTTTGTGTTTATTCCCTGGTTTCTTATATTCCCGATTTTGTGTATTCCCCAATCTTATATGAACCCCCTCTTTGATTCCCTGGGATTTTTATAGGGCCCGATCTGTTGATTTCCCCTTTTCTTATATGGGGGAATCTTTTGACCCCAAAAGGGCCTCCTGTGTTCCCCGGATTTTGACCACCCCCCTTTTCCCCGTTCCCCATTCCCCCATCTGTTTTAACCCCCCGAATTTATATGGCCCGTTTTGTGTTATTCCCCTTTATAATCTTTGGCCGCAAAAGGGCCCCCCTTGGGGATTTCCCCCGGATATTAAATGGCCCCCATCTGTGTGATTTCCCGGGATCCCTTTTATGGCCCAAACTGTTGATTTCCCCTGGTAAACCTTTTTATCCCATCTGTGGATTCCCTGGTATTTTATAGGGCCCGATCTTTTGTTTCCCCCCCTCTTATATGGCCCGATCGGGGTGATTCCCCTGGGATCTTAATGGCCCCCCATCTGTGGGGGATTCCCTTTTATCTTTTAAAGGCCCGATCTGTTTGGGTTCCCGGTATCTTATTTGGCCCGATCTGTGGGGATTCCCTGGTATTTAATATAACCCGATCTGTTTGATTCCCTGGTATTTTAAAGGCCTGGGTCTGTGTGATTTTCCCCGGTATCTTATAGGCCCCCATCGGTGATTCCCTGTACTTAAAATGGGGCCCACTGTGTATTTCCCCGGTATCTTTTAAGGGCCCCATTTGTGTGATTTCCCCGGGACTTTAAAGGCCGATCTGTGGATTCCCTGGGAATTAGATTTTTTCCCGAAAAACCCGTGTGTTATTCCCCGGGATCTTGGATGGCCCGATCTTTTTGGGGTTCCCTGGTATTTAAAAGGCCGATCTGTGTGATTCCCTGGATCTTTTATGGCCCATCTGTGGGGAAACCCCGGGATTTTTAAAGGCCCGATCTGTGGAAATTTCCCTTTGGGATCTTATTGGCCGAAAACCTTTTGGTTATTTTCCCTTTTTTTCCCCCCTTTATGGCCCGATCGTTTTGGGTTCCGGTATCTGGGTGGGGGGGATCTGTGTTTATTTCCCGGTATCTTATTCCCCCATCTGTTGAAATTTCCCCCGGGATCTTAAAATGGCCCCCATCTGTGTAATTTCCCCGGTATTTATATGGCCCGATCCGTGGAAATTTCCCTGGTATCTTATAGGGGCCCCCTCTGTGTTATTCCCTGGTTTTCTTTATGGCCCGACTGTGTGATTCCCTGGTATCTTTTTTTGGCCCGACCTTTGGGATTCCCTGGATCTTTTTAAAAGGGCCCCATCTGTGGGGAAAAACCCTGGTATTTTTTATGGCCCCTTTTGTGTGATTCCCGGTATTTTATGGCCCAAACCGGTGATTCCCCCCTGGGTTCCTTTTATATTTTTTGGGCCCCCCTGTGTATTCCCTGGTTTTCTTAAAATGGCCCGATCTGTTTTGGGGGTTTCCCTTTTACTTATAGCCCCCATCTGTGGGGATCCCCCGGTACTTATAGGCCCGTTTTGTTTTGATTCCCTGGTATCTTATGGGCCCCATCTGTGTGTTTCCCTGGTATCTTATTTTGGCCCCACGGTGATTTTTTGGGATCTTTTTATACCCCCTTTTTTGTGATTCCCTGGGATCTTTTGGCCCGTCGGGGTGATTCCCTGGTATCTTTATGGCCCCCCCTTTTTGGGGGTTTCCCCGGTATCTTAATTTTTCCGATCTGTGTGATTCCCTGGAACTTATAGGGCCCCCAAACTGGGTGGTTTTCCCCGGGGGGTTTATTGGGGCCCGAAACTGTGTGAATTTTCCCCGGTATTTGGGTCCCGATCTGTGGATTCCCCGGGAGCTTTGGGGCTGATCTGTGTGATTTCCCCCGGGATCTTATTGGCCCCTTCTGTGTGATTCCCTGGTATCCTTGGGGGCCCAATCTGTGATTTCCCCCGGGACTTTTAAAGGCCCATCTGTTGATTCCCTTGGGATCTTTTGGGTGGCCCGACTTGTGATTTCCCGGTATCTTTAAAGGGCCCATCTGGGGGTGATTTCCCCGGTATCTTGGGTGGCCCGTTTTTGTGATTTCCCCGGTATCTTGGATCCGATCTGTGTGATTTTCCCCGGGGTTTTTATATGGCCCCGATCTGTGTGAAATTCCCCGTTCTTTGGGTGGCCCCATCTGTTGGGGATTCCCCGGATCTTTTGGCCCCCTCTTGTGTTTTTTTTGGTTTTTCTTATTACCCCCATCTGTGGGGAATTTTCCCCGGTTTTTATATGGCATGATCTTTGTGGGTTTCCTGGTATCTTTTCCCCCCATCTGTGGGGATTCCCTGGTTCTTTAATTTGGCCTGTTTTTGTGGGTTTTCCCCGGTATCCTTTTAGGGGCCCCTTTTGTGTGTTTCCCCGGAAACTTATAGGGCCGATTTTGTGTATTCCCCCGGTATTTTTATGGCCCCATTGTGTGATTCCCCCGGTATTTTAACCCGTTTTGTGTTTTCCCCCGTATCTTGGATGGGGGCCCTTTGTGGGATTCCCTGGTTTCTTTAGGGCCCATCCCGTGTGATTCCCCCGGTATCCCTTATGGCACCCATCTTTTGTGATTCCCCTGGTATCTTATTTTCCCGTCTTGTGATTTCCCCGGTATTTTAAAAACCCGGCTGTGTGATTCCCTGGTATCTTTTAGGCCCGATCTGGGTGATTCCCTGTAAACTTTTAACCCCCATCCCGTGTGATTTTTCCCCGGTATCTTTTTGGGCCCAAACTGTGTGATTTCCCCCCTATCTTAAAATTGGGCCCCCATCTGTGTGATTTTCCCCGGATCTTGGAACCCCCATCTGTTGATTTCCCCCGGTTTTCTTTTTATGGCCCCCAAGGTGTGAAATTTCCCGGTATCTTTTTAGGGGCCCATCTGTGTGATTCCCTGGGATTTATATGGGCCCCATCTGTGTGATTTTCCCTTTGGGTTTTTTATATGGCCCCATCTGTGTTTATTCCCGGTTTTCGTATAAACCCGATCTGTTGGGGGAATTCCCTGGTATCTTATATGGCCCGATCTGTGTGATTTCCCCGGGATCGTTTTTTGGGCCCCATTGTGTGAAATTTCCCTTTTATCTTATATGGCCCGATCTTTATTCCCTGGTATCTTATATGGAACCCCCATTTTGGGTGATTTTCCCGGGGGTTTTTTTATGGGGCCCCTTTTGTGTGATTCCCTGGTATTTTTTCCCATTTTGGGGGATTCCCTGGTATCTTATATGCCCGATCTTTTGGGTTTTTTTTTGGGATCTTATATGGCCGACTGTGTTGGGTTTCCCTTGGGATCTTTTATGGCCCCCAACCTGTGTATTCCCCGGTATTTATTGGGGGGATCGTGGGGATTCCCTGGGTTTTTTATTTGGCCCATCTTGTGATTCCCCGTTTTTTTGGGGCCCCAAACTGTGTGTTTTTTGGGGCCCCCTTTAAAGGCCCCCTCTGTGTGGGTTCCCGGGGTTTTTTATTGGGCCCCATCTGGTGATTCCCGGGGATCTTAATGGCCCGTTTGTGATTTTTTTGGTTTTTATAGGACCCCTTTTGTGGGGATTCCCTGGTATCTTAATGGCCCGATCTGTGGGGATTCCCGGTATCTTATTTTGGCCCCCATTGTGTGGGTTCCCCGGTATTTATTTGGCCCCTTTTGGTGGGTTTTCCCCTTTGGGATTTTTAATGGCCCGATCTGTGGGTTTTCCCCCGGGATCTTTATGGCCCGATCTGTTTTGATTCCCTGGTTCTTAAATGGGCCCCACTGGTGATTTCCCCGGTTCCCTTTTAAAGGCCAGCCCGGGTGATTCCCCGGTATTTTTATGGGCCCATCTGTGTGATTCCCCCTTGGGATCTTATAGGGCCCAAAGGGGTGATTCCCTGGTATTTATATGACCCAATTTTTGTGATTTTCCCCGGTTTTTTATATGGCCCGACTGTGTGATTCCCTGGTAACTTATATGGCCCCGGGTCGGGGTGATTCCCGGGGATCTTATTGCCCCCTCTGTGGATTTCCCCGGGATCTTGGGTGGGCCCCATCTGTTTTGAATTTTGGTTTTTGGAAAAGGTTCTGGGGAACCCCTTTTTTGGTGGACTAACTTTTACGGAACCTTAATGAGGGTTGGGAATTCCCGGATTACGACTTTTGGTTCCCCTTTTTTATAAGGGAGGGGTTTTCGGATCATGGGGGCCGGTGAAACCCTTGGGTTTTTTTTTCCAACTGTGGTTCCCCGGTTTTATTGAACCCTTGGTTTAGGGTTTTTTGGGGCCCCCATCTTTGTATTCCCGGATTTAAGGGGAAATTTTTGTTTTATTTTGGGGGTTTTTGTTGTTCCCTGGACGGGTTTCTGTGGATTCCCGGGTTTTTCCCTCCCCCGGGGGTTGTGCCCCGGCCTTTCCCAGTTTATCCCGGAGGCCCACTGTTATTTGGGTTTTTTTGGCCCTTTTTCCAGGTTTTTTTTGTTTGGGGCCCCCCTGTTTTTTATTTCCCCCGGGAATAAATTTTTGGGGAAGGTGTGATTTTCCCCGGGTTTTTGGGAGTTTTGTTGGGGGATTTTTTTATTTTTTGGGTTGGTAATTCCTTCCTATCCTTTTATTCCCGGTTTAAAAATTTGGCCCCGTTTTTTATTCCCTTTTTTTTCCCGTCCTGTGTGATTTTCCCTTTCAACCCAATTCTTGTGGGGGTTCCTTTGGTTTTTTTTATGGGGGTATTCCCCGGCTTCCCGGGGGAAGATTGTTTTCCTTTTTATCTTGGTGGGTTAAACCCCCTTTTCCCCGGTGTTTCCCAGGCCGGTCTTGGGACCCTGGTAGCTTTAGGCCGCCCTTTTTTGGGGGGGGTTTCCCGGGGATTTTAAACCAGTTGGGTTCCAACCTTTATGGTGTTGTGGTTTTCCCTGCCTCCTTCACAACCCTCTCATTTTAACCCGACTGTGTGACCCTGGTATCTTATTGACCCGATCTGTGTGATTCCCCCGGGTTTTTTATATGGGCCCCTCTGTGTGGGTTTCCCCCGGGTTTTTTATATGACCCCCAACGGTTTTGGGTTCCCTGGGATCTTAAAAGGCCCCCATCGGTGAAATTTCCCCGGTTTTATATGGCCCCCCATCCCGTGGATTCCCTGGGTTTTTTATTTGGGCCCCATCTGGGTGATTCCCTTTGGGATCTTATATGGCCCGATCTGTTTGTGATTTCCCCTTTGGGATGCTTTATTTTGGCTCCATGGGGTGTGTGATTTCCCCCGGGATTTATAGGCCCGATCTGTGTGGAAATTTCCCCGGTACTTTTTTGGCCCGATCTGGGTGATTTCCCCGGTATCCCTTTTATGGCCCGATCTTTTTGATTCCCTGGTTTCTTTAAAGGGCCCCACTGTGTGATTTTTCCCGGTATCTTATATGGTCCGATCTGTGTTTATTCCCTGGTATTTATATGGCCCGATCTTGTGTTCCCTGGTATTTAAATGGCCCGAAACTGTGTGATTCCCTGGTATTTTTTGGCCCGATCGTGTGTTCCCCGGTATTTATAGGCCCCATCTGTGTGATTCCCCGGTATCTTATTGGGCCCCGACTGTGTGATTCCCCTTGGTAAATTGGGGTTTTAGATATCCCCACCCGGGGTTTCCCTGGTTCTTTTGGGGGCCCCCCTCTGTGTGGGTTCCCGGTTTTCTTATAACCCGGGGGTTTTGGGGGGGGTTTTTCCCTTTTTTTTTTGGGGATTCCCATATTTATGGCCCGATCTGTGGTTTTTCCGGATTTATATGGCCCGATTTGTGTGTTCCCCCGGTTTTCTTTAAAGGCCCGATTTTTTGTGATTCCCCGGTATCTTATATGGCCGACTTGTGTTCCCCGGTTTTTTTATAGGCCCGATCTGTGGGGTTCCCCGGTTTCTTTAAAGGCCCCCTTTTGTTGATTCCCGGTTTTTTTAATGGCCCCATCTGTTTTGATTTACCGGTATCTTTTTTTGGGCCCCCCTGGGTGAATTCCCTGGTTTATAAAGGCCCGTTTTGTTGTGGGGTTCCCTGGGATCTTTTTTTGGCCCCAAACCTTTTTGATTCCCCGGTTTTTTAAAGGTTTTTTTTCCCCCTTTTTCCCCCTTTGTGTTTCCCCGTTCCCATATGGCCCCCATCTGTGTGATTTTTCTGGGATCTTTAAAGGCCCCTCTGTGTGATTCCCTGGGACTTATAACCCCGATCTGGGGTGATTCCCTGGTACTTGGGGGCCCATCTTTTGTGATTCCCTTATCTTATATGGCCCGATCGTGTGATTCCTGGATTTTATAGGGCCCCATCTGTGTGATTCCCCGGTATCGATATGGCCCCATCTGTGTGATTCCCGGGGATTTATATGGCCCGATCTGTTTTGATTCCCGGGGATCTTTTATGGCCCGATCCCGTGGATTTCCCCGGTATTTATTTGACCTGATTTTGGGTTTTCCCCCGGGTATCTTTTTATGGCCCGTTTTGTGTGATTCCCTGGATCTTATATGGCCCCATCTGGTGATTTCCCCCGGTATCTTATATGGGCCCTCTGTGTGATTTCCCCGGTTTCTTAAAATGGCCGATCGTGTGATTTTCCCCCGGGATTTAAACCCATCTGTGTGATTCCCTGGTATCTTTAATTTGGGCCCCCTCTGTGTTTATTCCCTGGAAACTTTTGGAAAAAGGACGGAACTGTGTGATTCCCTGGTATTTATATTGGGCCCCCCCTCGTGTGATTTCCCGGGGATCCCTTTTTTGGCCCCCGGGGTTTGTGTGAAAATTTCCCGGGGATTTAATGGCCCGATCTGTGGGGATTCCCCGGTATTTTATATTCCTGATCTGGGTGATTCCCTGGTATCTTATGCCGTTTTGTGTATTCCCTGGGGATCTTGGAGGGGGCCCCATCTTGTGATTCCCTGGTATCTTTTAAAGGCCCGATCTGTGTTTTATTCACTGGTATCTTATATGGCCCGGGCTGTGTTATTCCCTGGTTAATTGGTTGGCCCGATTTTGTGTGGTTTTCCCGGTATCTTTTATGGCCCAACTGTTGACCCCCGGTTTTTGGGGGTTCCACTTGTGATTCCCTGTTTTTTGGCCCATCTGTGTGTTTCCTGGGATTTTTATGGCCCGACTTGTGATTCCCCCGGTATCTTATTGGGGCCCGTTTTGTGGGATTCCCCCGGTTTTCTTTAAGGCCCCCATTGTGTGATTCCCGGGTATCCTTTTATGGGCCCCCCGTTGATTCCCTGGGATCTTAGGGCCCCAAACTGTGTGGTTTCCCCGGTATCTTTTTTTGGCCCGATCTTTTTTGTGATTCCCTGGTATCTTGGGCCCAAACTTTTGTTTTCCCCCGGGTTTTTTTATGGCCCATCTGTGGTTTCCCCCGGGATCTTATAAAGGCCCGATCTGTGTGGGTTCCCCGGGATCCCTTGATTCCCCATCTGTTGATTCCCCGGTATCTTATATGGGCCCATCGTGTGGGTTCCCTGGTATTTGGATGGGCCCCCCTGTGTGATTCCCTGGTTTTCTTATATGGCCGGGTCTTGTGATTCCCCGGTCCTTTAAAGGGCCCCTGTGGGAAACCCTGGTTTTTTATTGGCCCGATTTTGGGGTTTTAATTTCCCCGGAAACTTGGGGGTCCCCTCTGTGTGATTCCCCGGGATCTTTTTGGCCCCCATCTGTGGGATTCCCCGGTATCTTTAAAGGCCCCCATCGGTGGGGATTCCCTGGTAATTTTTAATGACCCCCCCCCATCTGGTGTTCCCTGGTTCGGGTTCCCGATCTTGTGAAATTTCCCGGGATCTTGAGGCCCCACCCGGGTGATTCCCCGGGAAAATTTTTAAAGGCCCGATCTGGGGTGATTCCCTGTATCTTTTGGGGCCCGGGTCTGTGTGATTTCCCGGGGGCTTATATGGCCCATTGTGTGATTCCCTGGATCTTTAAAGGCCCGATCTGTTGATTCCCGGGAAACTTATTGGCCGGGTCTGGTGTTTCCCGGTATCTTTTAGGCCCAATTTGTGATTCCCCGGTATCTTTTTTTGGCCCGATCTGTGTGATTTCCCCGGGATTTTTTTGGCCCGATCTGTGTGGGGTTCCCTTATCTTTCCCGGCCCGATCTGTGGGATTCCCGGGATCTTATATGGCCCGATTGTGTGTTCCCCGGGATTTTAATGGCCCCTTGGTTGGGGATTCCCCGGTACTTATAGGGCCCGATCTGTGGGGGGTTTTTCCCCGGTATTTTTTGGCCCCCATCTTTTGGATTCCCTGGTATCCTTTTGGGGTGGCCGGATTTTGTGTGTTCCCTGGTTCTTAAGGCCCATCTGTTTTTGATTTCCCCGGATTTAAAATGGCCCATCTGTGGATTTCCCCGGTTTCTTTTATTCCCGATCTGTGGGATTCCCCCGGTATTTAAAGGGCCCCCTTTTGTGATTTTGGTATCTTATTTGGCCCCATCTGGGGTGATTTTCCCCGGTATTTTTATATGGGGGCCCCATCTGGGTGATTCCTGGTTTTATATGACCCCCATCTGTGTGTTTTCCCCGGTTTCTTATGGCCCGATCTGTGTGATTTCCCGGGGACCCTTTTAGGCCCATCTGTTGGGTTCCCTGGTATCTTTAAAGGCCCCTGGTGATTCCCTGTATTTGGGAAAGGCCCCCTCTGTGTGATTCCCCGGGAACTTTTAAAAGGCCCCCTCTGTGTGATTCCTGGTTTCTTATGGGCCGATCTGGGGGTTCCCTGGTATTTATAGGCCCGATCGGTTTTGAATTTCCCCGGGATCTTATGGCCCGGAAACTGTGTAAATTTTTTTGGGATCTTATATGGCCCCATCTGTGTGATTCCCGGTATCCCTTTTGGGCCCCTTTTTGTGATTCCTGGGATCTTATATGGCCCGATCGGGGTGATTCCCGGTACTTATATGGCCCGAAACTGTGTGATTCCCCCGGGATCTTATATGGCCCATCTGTGTGATTCCCGGGGAAACTTATATGGCCCATTTTGTGGGATTCCCTGGGGGGCTTATATGGGCCCCTTTTTGTGTTTTTCCCCGGTTTTCTTTTTTACCCGACTGTGTTTAAATTTCCCCGGTAAACTTTTATGGCCCCATTGTGTGATTCCCTGGTACCCTTTTATGGCCCGACTAGTGATTCCCCGGTATCTTAAAAAAAATATGGCCCGATCTGTGTGATTCCCCGGAAACTATAACCCGATCGGGGGTGATTTCCCCGGTATCTTTATGGCCCCCCATCTGTGTGATTCCCGGGGATTTTTTTATGGCCCGTTTTGGGTGATTTTCCCGGTTCTTTTTATGGCCCGTTTTGTTTTGATTTCCCCGGGACCTTTTTTGGCCCCGACTGGGGTGATCCCCGGATCTTTTATGGCCCCATTGTGTGATTCTCAGGAAAAATTTTATGGCCCGATCGGGGTGATTTCCCGGTATCTTAAAATGAAATGATCTTTTGGGGATTTTCCCCCTACTTATATGGCCCCCTTTTGTGTGTTTCCTGGGTTCCCTTAAAATTTTGGGCCCCATCTTTTTGATTCCCGGTATCTTATATGGCCCGATCTGTGTATTTTCCCCGGGAACTTATAGGGCCCCTTTTGTGTGATTTCCGGATTTTATGCCCCTCTGGTGTTCCCCCGGTATCTTATATGGGCCCCGTCTGTTTTGATTCCCTGGAATTTTAATTTACAATTTACGGGGATCTTATATGGCCCAAATTTTGGGGATTCCCGGGGAAAGTTTTTTTGGGCCCCATCTGTGTGATTCCCCGGGATCTTATATGGCCCGAACTTGTGATTCCCGGGACATATGGCCCATCTGTGTGATTTTCCCCCGGGAACTAAAATGACCTGATTGTGTGATTCCCTGGTATCTGGGGTGGCCATCTTGGGATTCCCCGGGGATCTTGGATGGCCCGATCTGTTTTGGGGTTTCCCTTTGGTTTTTGGGTGGCCCGATCCCGTGTGATTTCCTGGTATCTTATATGACCCGATCTGGTGATTTCCCCGGATCTCGGAAAGGCCTGACTGTGGTTTTCCCCGGTATCTTATTGGCCCATCTGTGTGATTTCCTGGTATCTTTTTTGGTCCGATCTGTGGGGGATTCCCTGGTATCTTATATGGCCCCCACGTTGATTCCCTGGTATTTTTATTTGCCCATCTGGGGGTTTTACCCTGGGATCTTGGATGGCCCGATCTGTGTTTATTCCCTGGTATCTTGGGGACCCCATCTGTGTGATTCCCCCCGGTATTTTAAATGGCCCGATCGTGTGATTCCCTGGTACTTGGGTGGCCCCTCTGTTGGGGAAATTCCCCGGTTTCTTAAAATGGGCCCATTTTGGGGTGGGGGCCCTGGTAAATTGGATGGCCCGACTATTGATTCCCAGGTTCCCTTTGATGGCCCATTTTGTGGGATTCCCGGGATTTTATGGCCCCCATCTGTGTGATTCCCCCGGTTTTCTTGGTTGGCCCCCCATCGTGTGTTCCCTGGTATCTTTTTTGGGTCGATCTGTTTAGAAATTCCCCCCCCTCCGGGTGGGCCCCATCTGTGTGATTCCCTGGCATCTTATTGGCCCGAAACTGTGTGATTTCCCCGGGGATCTTTAAGGGCCCCCTTCTGGGGGATTTCCCCGTTTTTTATAGGGCCCGATCTGTGTGATTTTCCCGGTATCTTTAAAAACCCGATTTTTTGTGATTCCCCGGTATCCATGGCCCCCCTCTGTGGATTCCCGGGGATCTTTTGGCCCCCATCTTGTGTTTCCGGTATCAATTTGGCCCCATCTGGGGATTCCCTGGTAATTTTTATGGCCCGAACGGTGGAAATTTCCCCGGTTTTTATGGCCCCCATCTGTGTGATTTCCCCGGTTTTTTATGGGTCATCTGGTATTCCCCGCCCCCCTGGGGTGGCCCATCCCGTGTGTTTTCCCGGTATTATTGGCCCGAACTGTGGTGATTTTTTTGGTTTTCAAAGGCCCAATCTGTGTGATTCCCGGGAAAATTATGGCCCCTTTTGGGTGATTTCCCCCGGTATTTTTATATGGCCCCATCTTTTGTGATTCCCTGGGATCCCGGGGGTGGCCCGGGTCTGTGTGATTCCCCGGGATCTTTTATGGCCCCATCTGTGTGATTTCCCGGTATCTTATTGGGCCCCATCCCGTGTTTATTCCCCGGGATCTTATATGGGCCCCATCGGTGTGATTCCCCGGTATTTATGGCCCGATGTGGGGATTCCCTGGTATCTTTTAAAAGGCCCGATTTTGTGTGATTTCCCCGGTATCTTATAGGGCCCGATCTGTGTGATTTCCCCGGTTTTCTTTAAGGGGCCCATCTGTTGAAAACCCCGGTATCTTAAAGGCCCCCATCTGTGTAAATTTCCCGGGTTTTTCTTTTATGGCCCGATTGTTGGATTTCCCCGGTATCTTTAAAGGCCCATCTGTTTTGTTCCCTGGTATCTTATAAAGGCCCCCATCTGTGGGGAAATTTCCCCGGGATCTTTAATGGCCCCATCTTTATTCCCCGGTATCTTTTAGGCCCTCTGGGGGATTCCCTGGGGGCTTTTTGGGGGCCCCATCTTTTGGGGGATTTCCCCGGTATCTTATATCCCCCAACTGTGTGATTTTCCCCCTATCTATATGGCCGACGTGTGATTCCCTGGTTTTTAAAATTTTCCCCATCGTGTGATTTTCCCGGTATCTTAAAATGGCCCCCAACTGTGTGATTCCCGGTATCTTTAAAGGCCCGATCTGTGGGGTTTCCCCCCGGTTTTCTTATATGGGCCCATCTGTGTGATTCCCTGGTTCCCATGGCCCCATCTTTTGTTCCCCTTTTCCCCCCCCCTTTTGGGGGCCCCATTTGTGTGATCCCTGGTTTCTTTTAGGGCCCCATTTTTGATTCCCTGGTATTTTTATTTGGCCCCATCTGTTTTTGGTTTTTTCCGGGGATTTTTATATGGCCCGATCTTTTGTTTCCCCGGTATCTTATTTGGGCCCCAACTGTGTGGTTTTTCCCCGGGTATCTTATATGGCCCACTGTGTTTTTTCCCCGAAAATCTTTTCATGGCCGGGTCTTTTGTGTTCCCTGGGATCTTATATGGGCCCGACTGTGTGATTCCCTGGTATTTATATGGGCCCATCTGTGTGGTTCCCTTGGGGATCTTTTATGGCCCGATCTGTGTGTTCCCCCGGGTTAAACTTAAAATGGCCTGATCGGGGTGGGTTTC
Source organism: Oophaga sylvatica (assembly GCA_033576555.1). NCBI lineage: Eukaryota > Metazoa > Chordata > Amphibia > Anura > Dendrobatidae > Oophaga > Oophaga sylvatica. The sequence continues at coordinate 41,601 of JARQOD010006387.1, forward strand.
CCCGGTATTTGGATAGCCCAAACTGGGTGATTCCCCCGGGATCTTTTTGGCCCGATTTGGGTGATTTTCCCCGAATCTTGGGGGCCCAAAACTGTGTGATTTCCCCGGTATTTATATGACCCGACTTGTGTTTTCCCCGGGATCTTATATTGGGGTTTTTTCTGTGGGGATTCCCCCGGGACTTTTGGCCCATCTTGTGATTCCCCGGATCTTAATGGGGCCCCATCTGTTGATTCCCCCGGTATCTTATATGGCCCCTTCTGTTTTTGAAAGGTTTGAAATGATTTTTGAGCGAACTCCCCCTGGTGGTTTTTCAAACGTACTGAACCATTCAATGAGGATTTTGGGAAACAGGAGTTACAGACTGGTCCCTTTAAAGGGAAAGGGTTTTCCCCCCATCATGGTTTTCCGGTGATCAATTGTTCTTGTCCAACTGTGGTTCCTGGTTCACTTGGGGAAACTTGGTGAGTCTTGCCTGCATCTTTTTGCTATCGAAAAGATATTTTCCCGTTTTATTTTTGTGTTGCTTTTTGGGATTTTTTTCCCCCGCACTTCGTGGAAAGGGCAGCCGGTCCCCCCCCGGGGGCTTGGCTCCTCTCAGGGTTTTTTGAGGCCCCTGTTATTTGTTCATTTGCCCTTTTCCCTGTTTTTTCGTGGCTTTCGGCTTAGGTTTTTTTGACACCCGTGAAAATAATTTAGGTGGTAGGGCGTTTTGGTCTTTAGGGGTTTTGCAATTTGTAGATTTGGGATTTTTTAGGGGGTTTTTTTGGGTTGGGAGTAAGTGTCCTTTCCATCCTTTTCTGTCCAGGGAGATTGGGGCCCCCAAAAATTTTCTCATTCTATTTTCTGTCTGGGTCTGTATTTCCTCGGGGCCCCAACCCCCATTACATTTTGGAGGTTCCTTTTCTTTGGGGATCTGCTCCGGGGGAGATTGCTTTCCCCTTTTTTTATCTTTAGGTTTTGTTTTAAACCCCTAGGCTGTGAAAGGGCGTCAGGACCCAAAGTAGGAAAGCTCCCCCGGGTGCCTTGGGTTTTGGTGGTTTTGTCAGGGGACTGCAAACCAGTAGAAATTCCCCAACCCCTAAAGGTGGGATTTTTCCTTTTTTTTCCTGCTTTTCCCAGTACCAAAAACATAAAACCGATCTGTGTGATTCCCTGGTATCTTTTATGACCCGATCTGTGTGATTTTGGTTTTTTATAGGCCCGATTTGTGTGATTCCCCAGTATCTTAATTTTGACCCAAACGGGGTGATTCCCTGGGATCTTATATGGCCCATCGGGGTGATTCCCTGGTATCTTATTGGCCAATCAATTTTGATCCCCAGGGGCCCCTTGGGTGTTCCAAACATTGTGATTCCCCGCCCCTGGATGGCCCGATCTGGGTAAAAACCCTGATATCTTTTTATGGCCCGTTTTGTGTTATTTCCCCGATATCTTGGAGGCCCGATCGGGGTGAATTTTCCCCGGTATCTTTTTAAAAGACCCACCCTTCTGTGTGTTTTCCCGGTTTTTTTAATGGG
>JARQOD010006388.1:0-43117 GCA_033576555.1 Oophaga sylvatica
GATCCGTGTTGTCCTGGATCCGTGCTCCATAGAGCTCCATTTTAATTCCAGACATGTAGCCGTGGATCCGTGTGTCTCCCGGTGCCTGCGTGTTTTTCAGACGACACAAAACTGCAACAAGTTAAGTTTTTGTGCTTCTGAAAAAATATGCAGACACAGGGATCAGTGGGAAAACGGTGACAACTGGATGCCCACGTAAATCTGCTCCATCACCACTGAAAGTCAATTGAGACGAAAATGGATCTGTGTGCAAAATATGCAAGTGTGAACCCAGTGTGGTGTAATGACCCCTGATGCAGCTAGGGGGCACTGTGTAGGCTCCTCGGGATATGCATGGAGGCATGTGATGGATGGACGGTATGTATCGCAGAGGTGGGTGGCCCTGTGATGGAAGCCTGGGCATGTTTTGGCTCAGCAGATATATTGCTGAGAGTTGTTCTATACATTGGGAGGATTCCAGATGACTTGGAGAGCTGGGCGGGTCCAGTCACCTACAAACCCACCCAAGGGGTATGTGTCTGAATACCTAGGATAAAACCTGTATGTAATGGTGTGTATCTAAAGGACCTGTGGTGAGGTCATGACCATGTGATCTAACCATGTGATCCTGATTCCTGACCTCACCTGTGGGTGGAGTTACACCTATGTAATGGAGTGTGTTTGGCACCTGGGAGAGTGTTGTGGGAGTCTGCCAGTGTGGACAGACTTCCATGTGTCCAGGCAGGACATTACAGAGAGGACTCTGTGTCTGAAGAGTGAGGTTCCAGGACCGAGCTGAAGTACTGGAGAATAGTACTGTACGTTACTGTGAGGTTTATGAAGCAATAAACCTGATGAATTTTTGATATAAAAGTGCGTCCTGATTGCCTCCGTCACAGCTGAGTGAGTTGGAAAGCTTACAATTGGTGGATGGAATGCTGGCAGCGACCCAAGGAGCACATGTTGCAGGACTGGGAATCAGGAACCAGAGGAGGAACGGACGGTCTGTGAAAACCGTGAGTGTGACCAGTAGTGTTGAGCATTCCGATACCGCAAGTATCGGGTATCGGCCGATATTCGCTGTATCGGAATTCCGATACTTAGTTCCGATATTTTTCCAATATCGTATACCGGAATCGGAAGTTCCCATAATTCTTTGAGAGGCAATGTGATTTTAGTCAGCCAATGAGGAATCTTATGAAGTGTGGGCACATCCTGTAATGCTGCGGTCATCTTAACTAATGGCATGGCTGTGATTGGCTGCTGAAATTATGTCAGAATGCACTATAAAAGGCGCCGCCGCCATTTTAGCATCACTGTGCTGTGAACTCAGTTAGGGACAGAACGCTGTTCTGCTGACTTTGAGGGACAGTTAGATATTGCGATTTTGTGTACTGGGCTTTAGGCAGGCTAGTTTACCAACCGCTGTGTAAAGCTTCCTTTTGCCAGTGTTGTTTTAACAGCTCTGTGCAAGGTGTGTGTGAGAGTGCAGGTGACGCTGCAGTTTGCTCTGCATGCAACGCTGTCTGTAGGCATCTGCACGTGTCACTGACAGACTCTTTTTTTTTTCTTCAGTGTAATTCTTGCTGTTCCATGCAATTTAACTATTAGTGTGACGCGCTTCCATCCATATCCAATACATTGGTTGCAAACACTATAGAAGTAGACAAAGGAGTAGCCTTTCACAGCTTGTGAACAGTTGTGTTTCAGTGTTCACTTCAGTCTGTGTTTTTTATTTTTGAGTGCACATCACGCTCCAGTTACTTGTTCAAGCACTGCTGCTTGTACTCTGCTGAGCGTGTCTCAGTGCCGCATCCTTTTCATTTTTCTCCAATTGGTGCTGCTCCATTATATTTGAAAAAAATCTAATCTATTAGTGTGACGCGCTTCCATCCGTATCCAATACATTGGTTGCAAACACTATAGAAGTAGACAAAGGAGTAGCCTTTCACAGCTTGTGAACAGTTGTGTTTCAGTGTTCACTTCAGTCTGTGTTTTTTATTTTTTGAGTGCACATCACGCTCCAGTTACTTGTTCAAGCACTGCTGCTTGTACTCTGCTGAGCGTGTCTCAGTGCCTCATCCTTTTCATTTATCTCCAATTGGTGCTGCTCCATTCCATTTAAAATCTAATCTATTAGTGTGAAGCGCTTCCATCCGTATCCAATACATTGGTTGCAAACACTATAGAAGTAGACAAAGGAGTAGCCTTTCACAGCTTGTGAACAGTTGTGTTTCAGTGTTCACTTCAGTCTGTGTTTTTTATTTTTTGAGTGCACATCACGCTCCAGTTACTTGTTCAAGCACTGCTGCTTGTACTCTGCTGAGCGTGTCTCAGTGCCTCATCCTTTTCATTTATCTCCAATTGGTGCTGCTCCATTCCATTTAAAATCTAATCTATTAGTGTGACGCGCTTCCATCCGTATCCAATACATTGGTTGCAAACACTATAGAAGTAGACAAAGGAGTAGCCTTTCACAGCTTGTGAACAGTTGTCTGCAGTGTTCACTGCAGTCTCTGAGGAATAACCACACTTAGGCCTTATAACTTTTCTGACTTTCTTTATCAATCTACCAAGATGAAGAAGGCAGGGAGTAAGGCACGTGGTCGTGGCCGTGGAGTTTCAGCAGGGAGAGGACGTGGGGATTCTGTGGCTGCTGCCGCACCCAGTGACACAGCATCCACCAGTTTTCCCCGTGAGCGTTCCTTTATGCTCACTTTTGTAGGAGCTCAGCGTACCCCCCTGCTGCGGGAAGAACAAATTGAAGCCGTTGTTGGTTGGATGGCAGCCAATGCATCGACTTCAATTCCTTCCACCTCCTCTCAGGACCACAGCACTGTTGAACAACCATCTGTCTCTTCACCGCCTGCCAAATTGCCCAGGCAGTCAGAGAGTTCTGAACTGGAGCCAGCTGAGTCTCTGCTTCTGTTCTCAGAATCTGTTGGCTTGCAAACAGGGGCCCAGCCAAGCAGCATTCTGGAATGTGAAGAAGAGGCAGTATGCAGTGATGCGCAACAGCTGTGTCTCTCTGAATGTGAAGAGGCGGGTGAGCCAGTGCCGATGGTCAGCACACCGCAGAACGCATCTGATGATGATGAGACTCAGGTGCCAGTTTCTGTTGAGCATGGTGCTGGCCAGACCACCCAACAGCAGCAGGTGTTGGAAGAGGGTAGTGGAGATGATGAGGTCCAAGACCCAACATGGCGTGAGGAACAGGAAGGTGGTGGTAGCAGCTCTGAGGAAGAGATTGCCTCAACGGTCCAAACAGTAGGGAGAGGTAGGCTGCAGACTCAGTTGCCTGTAGCCTCCAGTTTGGCACCCGTTTGTAGCAGTTCTCTTCCAACATCCAAAACGGGCGCTCCCAGGACTTGCACTGCGTGGTCCTTTTTTGACACACTTGCAGATGATATTTGCTATGTCAAATGCAAGCTGTGTAATCAAAAAGTAAAAAGAGGTAAAAATGTCAGTAACCTTAATACCCCAAATATGTGGAAACATGTGCGGTCAAAGCACGTGGTTGAGTTCCAAAGACACACTGGAGATGTAGGCCAACCTACAGCAGCACCTACATCTTCAGCTCGTGTTGGAGCCTCTTCCTCCAGCTCACACACAGCTGGTTCGGCTTCCTCACAGGATCGCCATGGAAGAACCTCTGTCACTGTTGTCCAGAGACCCAGTGTTATTCCACCCACAGCTGCAAGTTCCCTGTCATCCTCACACTCCCAGGCCACAAAACAGCCATCGGTAGCACAGGCATGGGATAAAAGACGGCCATACTCGGCAAACCATCCACGAGCACAGGCTCTGAATGCTGGCATTGCAAAACTCCTGTCCCTTGAAATGCTGTCATTCAGGCTGGTGGAGACTGACAGTTTCCGTAACTTAATGGCATTGGCAGTCTCACAATACAATGTGCCCAGCCGATTTTATTTCAGCAGGCAAGCCGTCCCTGGTCTGCAAAAGCATGTTGAGGGAAAAATTAAACATGCGCTACTAAACGCCGTCAGTAGCAAGGTCCACCTGACCACCGATGCGTGGACCAGTACCCATGGCCAGGGACGATACCTTTCCCTCACTGCCCATTGGGTCAATGTTGTGGAGCCGGGTACAGATCTTGCCAGTGGCGCTGTACGTGTTCTGCCAACTCCAAGGATTGCAGGAATCAAGTCTGTCCACATTGACTCCTCCTCCTACTCCAGTTCCTCAGAATCATCGCTGCAGGAGCCGTCACGGTCTACCTCCACATGGACCCGTGAACGCTTACCTGATGCGACCGATATGAGCACAGCCGTGGCCAAACGTCAACAGGCCGTCCTCAAATTAATTTCAATGGGGAATCGAAGCCACACAGCGCAGGAGGTCTGGAATGCCATCAAGCAGGAGAGCGACGTGTGGTTTTTGCCAGCGAATCTCCAGCCAGGCTTGGTAGTGTGTGACAATGGCCGAAATCTGGTGGCAGCTCTGGGCCTTGGCAACCTCACTCACATACCATGTCTGGCACATGTGCTCAACTTGGTCGTGCAGAGTTTTTTGAGGGACTATCCGGATCTTGATGCACTGCTGCACAAGGTCCGCCTGGAGTGCGCTCACTTGCGACGTTCCAGCATGGCCAGATCGCGCATTGCAGCTCTGCAACGCAGATTTCGCCTTCCTGAACATCGCATCATATGTGACGTACCCACCAGGTGGAATTCCACTTACATATGTTGGAGCGGTTGTGTGAGCAGCAGCCAGCAGTAATGGAGTATCAGCTGCATCAGGCGCAATCAACTCGCAATTTGCGCCGTTCACACTTCACCACTACTGAGTGGGCCTCTATGAAGGACATCTGCCACGTTTTGCGTGCGTTTGATGAGTCAACGCAGATGGTGAGTGCAGATGATGCACTAGTCAGCCTGACTGTCCCCCTTATCTGCCTGCTTCAAAAAACACTGCAAGCACTAAGGGATGAGGTTTTGGAAGAGGTGGAGGATGAGGAGTCACAAATTCCATCACCTTCTGGACAGTCAGCGCAACGTGGTTTCTCACAAAGGGCTGGGCAGGGCTCACTTTGTGAGGAGGATGAGGAGGAGTCAATGGAGGAGGAAGACATCGCTCCAGAGGGAGGTACACAACGCTCTAGTCAGTATGTAGAGCGAGGGTGGGGTGATGCAGAGCAGGCAGAGATGACGCCTCTTGCAGGGGACAGCGTTTGTTGGCCAGTTGGGAGTCTGCAGCACATGGTTGATTTCATGCTGCAGTGCCTGAGAAACGACCGCCGCATCGCCCACATTCTCACCGCGTCTGATTATTGGGTGTACACCCTCCTAGACCCTCGCTACCGGGACAACTTACAAAGCCTCATCACACCGTTGAACCGGGAGCGTAAAATGCGGGAGTACCAAGACACACTGGTGCAATCCATAATGTTCTCCATTCCAGCCGAGAGCACTGCTGCTGGTACTGCTTTACAAAGCAGCTCTGTGCGTCGAGGCAGTGGAGACAGCTCTGCAACAAGAGGGAGCACAAGCAGCGCCTCTGCACAGGGCAAGACCAGTATGTTCCAAATGTTGCGAAGTTTTGTGGCAGCGCCACAAATGTCTACACCATCCGAGACGGCTCCAGTCAGCAGGAGGCAACGTTTCCGTAAGATGGTGACAGACTACATTCTTTCCCTCTCAGTGTACTCCCAGATGGCTCTTCCCCATTCAAGTTTTGGGTCTCTAAGCTGGATACATGGCCAGAGCTTAGCCAGTATGCATTGGAGGTGCTGGCTTGCCCTGCTGCCAGTGCATTATCGGAGCGCGTCTTTAGTGCTGCAGGTGGTGTACTAACAGACCGTCGCATGCGACTATCCTCCGATAATGTAGACCGGCTTACTTTTCTGAAAATGAACAAGGCATGGATCTCGCCAGAATTTGTCTGTCCGTTTTCAGATTAAATAACTGGTTCGCAACGTTATCCATGTCTCCTGTTATGTTCATCTTTCTACCACCTGAACTCTACTCCCTGGGCTACAACACTGGCAGTTGCTGCTCAGAAGTGTCGTGTCCACAGACCAATACACAAGCTATAGTGTTACTGGGGTTCAGTAATGTCAGCTGTTCCCCTGCTGTGTGAACGGCAAAAAGTCATGCTGCCTCCACCCTGTTGTCTTCTCATCCCTGGGCTTCAACACCGCCAGTTGTTGCTCGGAAGTGTCATTGGCACGGGTACTCACTCCTGCCCAGACTGGTTAAAGCACGCCATCTGTTTCCTGTCAGTGTAAACGTCACTTAGCCTCCAATAAGTTGTCCTGTCGTGTTGCGGTCGGGTTAGCCGACTCTATGGTGCTTGGAGTTTAGGTGCTTCCTATGTGTGCTGCGGGATATGCAAATAAAGGCTGTTTCCGTTGTGACAATAGGACAATCACCCACTGTAGTACTGTGGGATTCGGTAACTGCGGCCGGCTCGCGGCCTGTCAACTTAAATTTCCATGGGTACCTTCTGCTACCCGTCCAGGTTCCAGTACCGTCAGCTGGTTCTCCGCAGTGCCTTTGCCCTAGGTGCCTCCATCTCGGTATCCGAGTTCCAGCAACGTCTGCTGGTCCTTGGTAGTGCTTTGGAGCACAGGTACCTCCTGCTTAGTAACCGTGTCCCTGTAACGTCAGCTGGTCCTCGTTGTGCCATTGGCTCTTTTCCTTCTGCTGCCCCTCCGGGTTCCAGCACAGTCAGCTGGTCCTCGTTACTTGCATTGGCTCTTGTACCTTCTGCTACCCGTCCGGGTTCCAGTACCGTCAACTGGTTCTCCGCAGTGCCTTTGGCCTAGGTGCCTCCATCTCGGTATCCCAGTTCCTGCAACGTCTGCTGGTCCTTGGTAGTGCTTTGGAGCACAGGTACCTCCTGCTTAGTAACCGTGTCCCAGTAACATCAGCTGGTACAAGGTTGTGCTACAAATACAAGATACAGAACAAGAGACACAAGAACAATAAGCAGAAGATCTAAAAGCAGAAGAACATGAAGTATAAGACCAAAATGAAGAGCAAAATATATGCTCTAAATTATAAGCAGAAGAAGACTAAGCAGTGTATGGGGGTGAGTCCGTTCCTCCTCGTGGTGCCCCTGGAAAATGCCTGCTGCTGCTGCAGGCTAAACTGAACACGGACAAATAATGTTGTAATTTAAATCTTTTGTGACAGCAAGAACGGAAGAATGAAAAATTCATACTTTGACAGATTACAAGTACAGGATTCTCTGTCACAAATAAGAATATGATGAAGAAGATGAAGTACAATATGAATAAGAATAATAGTTTAATAAGAAGAATATGAGTAATGTTAACAAAAAGATGAATAGCAAGAAGTTTAAGAAGAAGATAAAGAAGGTGAAGATGAAGAATAATTTGATGAAAAAGATGATGCTGCTGAAGATTATGAAGGAGAAAGTGTGTCAAAAGTTAAAAAGGTGAAGAGCATGGAAGTTGTGAAATATACATATTTGCCAAAATAGAAAAAACGTGAACAACATTGTCAATTTCTTCGTCAATCCGAACATCTTTAAAAAAAAAAATATTAATGCTATTCCATTTGATTGGGTTAAACATCTATGCCTTTAATGTCTCCTCACCTTCCCCAATACATTCTACATTACTCTTTGTTGTTTTGCTTCATGTACAATTAACCAACAAGGCAAGAATGGTTTTTTTAATTCCGATATTTTGTTCCCATAGACTTACATTGGATTTCCGGTATCGGTATCGGGTATCGCCGATATTTTTTGGGTATCGGCGATACCATTCCGATTCCGATACTTTTGGATATCGGAAAGTATCGCTCAACTCTAGTGACCAGTGGTCACGAATAAACTGTGCATTTATGTTTATGTGGTGCCTCTGAAGATATGAGGTATCTGAAGAAGCTGTTAAGCAGTGGTGACAGACAGGAGTCTGTGTTATGTTGACCGGGGTCATTGAAAATTGAGATAAAAGAGCATGCTGATAGGATACCCCAGAGGAGGTGTCCGGAAAATCTCTGGGGCCGAGAGTGTAACAGACAGGAGTCTGTGTTGTACTGACGGGTCAGTGAAAGACTGTTTTTTTTTTTCCTTTGTGGATGCCTCTGGGAGAGGAGGTGTCCAGAAAATCTCTGGGGCCGAGAGTGTGACAGACAGGAGTCTGTGTTGTGCTGACGGGTCAGTGAGAAACTGTATTTGCTCTGTTGGATGCCTCTGAGAGGAGGTGTCCGGAAATCTCTGTGGCCGAGAGTGGGACAGACAGGAGTCTGTGTTGTGCTGACGGGTCAGTGAGAAACTGTTTTTTTTTTTTTTCTCTGGAACACGTGTGAAGGTGACAAGCGGCTGGCTGCGACTCGTGGGGTCACGAAGGTGACAAGCGGCAAGACAGCGCAGCGTGCAGAGACTTGTGGCAGCAGGAGCTACAGTGACTGTTGCAGCAAGAGGTTCTGCAGCAGCCGGAGCTGCAGTAACAGCCACAGCAGCTTAGGAGTAGCATCTGGAGGTGCTGGTTGTTGGTGGCTGCAACGGAAGCGGTGGCAGTACCAGCAGGAGCTGGTGTGGTAAAAAGGATAGTGTGGACTGGGGCCTGTAAGAGCCGTGGTGTGTACCGCAGTGATGGGTGGTGTCCCTAAAAGGGGAGGAGTCCCAAAAGGGGGACGGCAACCCAAAACAGGGATGATTACCCAAAAGGGGCGGAGTCCCAAAAGGGGGCGGTAATCCAAATTGGGATGGTGGCCCAAAAGGGGGCGGAGTCTCAAAAGGGGGTGATAGCCCAAATCAGACCAGTTGCCCAAAAGGGGGTGGAGTCCCAAAAGGGGGCGGTAACCCAATTTGGATGGTGGCCCGGAAGGGGGCGGAGTCCCAAAAGGGGGAGGCAAATCAAAAGGGGATGGTGGCCAAAAAAGGGGTGGAGCTTCCAAAAGGGGTGGCACCGGTTACCTCAGTGGACATGGCTGAGGAACAGCAGTGTGGGTGTTATACGTATTCCGCATGTGGCATAGACTTCCCGTTTGATAACAGCCCACAGGTGTGTACTGTAATGTTACATCGGGAAGGAGTCTCTGGACGATTGGACTCAAAGAGTCAGGTGACTCTGAAAGGAACTCCGCTAGTTCTCTGTCTGACCGAGAAAAAGGTCCAGGTGTGCTGCATCCATGGACTCACTGTGGACTATATGGTGGACAGAGTGATGCTGGAGATGTCCACAAGTGTCGAGGATCAAAATGGCGGTATACCACCAAACTTATTGTACCCGTATGAGAGGAAGCGGGACTTTGTATTTTTTGAAAATGTATGGGAGGTTGATGAAGTGTGAGGTTGCTCAGAGGAGAGACCGAATGACCCTAAGGGAGCCCCACAGCAGGCGACTGTAGTGGTTCCTTGTCATGTGAGGTGTGAAAAGGAGGTATCTCCACCTAATATCGATAGTCTAGAGTCCCAAGTGACCAGAAGAAAGTGTGGGTCAGACCAACTCGGGGACTTGGACGTGACAAGACGTGTGACCGTGAGAAACGGTATAGCTCCAGAAAAGGGGGCAGAGACCTGTCTAAGTAGGGACGTGGTGTTCCAGGATGACAGAAGGAGTGGGAGTGACTCCTATGCAGACTGTGACTGGACTGCAAGGGAAAGTGAGCGCAGTAAGCTGGAGCTCTCTGAAGTTACTGAGAGTCGTGAGACAGTTGAAGCTGCGGATGCCGGAACAGGCGGAACTCTGAAGAAGCAGAGTGTGGGTGGGCAAGAAAGCCCATCTGAAAATGTAATTGAAGAGGTGATGGTGCGACATGTGCTGGCTAAAAGAGAGCAGGACCATGAGATGGAGCTGCTTAAAGAGTCAGTGAAAGAGACAGTCGAGCGAGAAAGGGTCCTAAGACAAGTGATTGAGCATAAAGTGGAGGAGCTGGAGAAGGAAGTCTCTAAGCTCAGAGAGGCCCAAGAGAAGCATCAGCAGGAGCTTCTCCGGAGGGAGGATGAGTGTCGCGGCTTGGCAGAAGAGCGAGATAGAGTTCTCAGAGAGCTCAAGATAAAGGAGGAGACTAGTGCTCAGCTCCAGAAATCCACGGGAGAAGAAATCCAGCAGAAGTGCCATGCAGATGGATACACAAGGGAGAGCGATGTCTTGGAAAACTGTACTAACGCTCAGGACGAGGAGGTCCAACAGTCTGTCCAAGAAGGTGACTGGTCGGTTTTCAAGTGTGTAATAGAGATACCAGAAGACATGCGAGAAGTGTGTGCCAGTGAGGAGGTGCATGAGGTCTTTAGAAAGGCGGTAGAAGCATGCAGTGTGAACTGGGTGCCAGAGATGAAACAGTTAGTCATACTGTCGACTAGGGAAGTCACAATGAAGCGGGTGGCTATCCTGAGGGACATGCACCTACATTGTCTCCGCACAAAGCAAATGATCCTGTTGAGAAATCACGAAGCCACTCGACGTCTGAAGCAAGCAAGAAAGGCTCAAAGTCGGCTTGGATTGGTGGAAGACATCATTCAAGTGCCCAGAGGTCTGGTGAAGAAAGTCATCGGAAGACTTGGGAAAATGATGCAGGAGATGGTGAATAAGTCTGGTGTGACGAGAGTCAGGATTCCGGCTGATGACGAAGTCCATGTCGTGGGTGAAGACGGGATGGTTCCGTTCCTCATTGTCGGATCCAGGGAGAGCCTTGGGAATATCCAGATGCTCCTGTAGTATCGTGTGTCCTACCTGAGAGAAGTAGAGCAGCTACGACTTGAGAGGGAGCAGGTCAACAGAGAGCTGCAGGAAATGGAAAGAAGATGGCCGCCACCTTCAACCCGTGGTATTGAGAGGCGAAGAGGTTCGCTTAAGACTAGTGTTGAGCGATACGATTCCGCAAGTATCGGGTATCGGCCGATATTAGCTGTATCGGACTTTCGATATTGACTTTCGATATTTCCCATATATCGTATACCGGAATCGGAATTGTCACTGTCACTGTGAGTGTCCGTCGGTCGGGTCTGTCAGGAGTCAGCGGCACTTACCTGGCAGAAGATCTCCGGTGGTCACGGCCTGGACTGGTTGATGGCCGCCATCATCTTTCCCCGGCGGTCACATGCAGTTTCTCGCGATAACTGCAGTGACTGCTGGGTAATCCCGGCCGTAAAGCAGTCAGTCCGATGACGTCACCGCCGGGGAAGCAGGTAATCAGCTGTGCTGCGCCGGGATGACAGCCTCTGCCTGTCATTCCGATGTAGCAGAGCTGGATCGTCGTGGGACAGTGGTTACTATGGACTGCGTCGGACAGGTGGTATACTGTTGGTTTGTTTTTTTCCTTTTTTTACAGGAGATCGATGGCGTCGCAGGAATGAGAGTATAATAAAATAAATGAAAACTGTGTTGTCTCTTTTATTTCATTAAAATACTTTTTTCTTGCTGTGTCTTTTTTTTTATACATTTAAAAACTTTGGGATTAATAATGGATCGGTGTCTTATTGACACCTCTCCATTATTAACCGGGCTTATTGTCACCGTGCAATCAACGGTGACATTAACCCCTTATTACCCCACTTGCCACCGCTACAGGGCAGTGGGAAGAGCCAGGTAAAGTGCCACAATTGGCACATCTTTTGATGCGCCAAATGTGGGGCTGCTGTAGCCTGGTATTATCAGGCTGTTGAGGGCCAAAAATCCATGGGCCTTGACAGTCTTTTAATACCAGGCCGCAGCAGTCTGCATTTTACTTGGCTGGTTAACAAAAATAGGGGGACCCCTACGCCGTTTTTTTTTTCGAGGGGATCCCCTATTTTTGTTAACCAGCCAAGCTAAGCAGACTGCTGTGGCCTGGTATTATCAGACTGGCAAGGTCCATGGATATTGGCTCATTACCAGCCTGAAAAACCAGGCCTCAGCAGTCTGCTTCATCTGGCTGGTTAACAAAAATAGGGGGGACCCCACGCCAATTTTTTTCGAGGGGATCCCCTATTTTTGTTAACCAGCAAAGATAAGCAGACTGCTGTGGCCTGGTATTATCAGGCTGGCAAGCAGGGGCGGACTGAGCCACCGGGACACTGGAGAAACCTCCGTTGGGCCCCAGCTCCTGCGTGGTGGGCCCTGATTTGAAAGGATAGGTCGCGGGGCAGAGGGGGCGGTGGCCCCGGGCCCCGCGCTCTGAGGGGGCCCACCCGGAGCTACGCTACAGTAACTGTATCGGCGTGCACAGCACGCCGATACAGTTACATTCTGCGGCAGAGCAGGGAGAATCGCTCTCCCTGCTCTGCCGCCCGGAAGCTATGGGGCCTGAACAGGCGGTGGGGGGCCCGGTGCCAGCAGTGGGCCCCCCAACCGTCATCGGAGGGTCAGCTGTATCGGCATGGGTACGGTTGGGGCGAGGATATGGGTGTGATTAGCTTTGAAATGGGTGTGGTCGGGGCGTGGCTTAAAAATTGCAGCGGCGCGCATAGCGCGCCGCAGCCTTTGACCCTCTTTCCTGTCTTCAAAACTTGGGAGGTATGCTGTATGACCTCCCTACAACTTCTGGGCATGCTCCTGATGAGCGTGACGGATGGTCTCCTGAGGGATCTCCTCCCACACCTGGACTAAAGCATCCACCAACTCCTAGGACAGTCTGTGGTGCAACGTGGCATGGCCTAAAATTAGCTGCAGCAGGCACAGCGTGCCACAGCCTTTGTCCCTCTTTCCCTTCTTCAAAGGTTGGGAAGTATGATGGTGGGCCCCAAGAATAATTTTTCTCTGGTGGGCCCAAGGTACTCCAGTCCGACGCTGCTGGCAAGGTCCATGGATATTGGCTCCTTAACAGCCTTAAATACCATGCCTCAGCAGCAGGGGCGTACATAGAAATCATGGGGCCCCATAGCAAAAGTCTGAATGGGCCCCCCCCCAAAAAAAAAAAAACCCAGAGCCATTGTAAATGTAAAGTGCCAGCACAGTGAGGGGACACATTAAACAAAAAAATGTATTATGCCCCCATAGATTGTGCCCCCATAGTTGCTCCATAGATCATGCCCCATAGATTGTGCCCCATAGATGCTCCATAGTATAGGCCCTTATGCTGCCGCAGCTGCTGCAACCAAGAAAAAAAAAGACATACTCAGCTCTCGTCGCTGGGGGCCAGGTGCCCGTGTCCTGAGCAGGGGGTGACACCAGGTGCCGATGTCACCGCTCACTCAGGGCCCCGGCACCTGAGATATTTACCTGTCCTCTCTCCACTGCTGAGCGCCGCTGTCTTCGGGGTCCTCCAGCAGTGAATGATCAGGCAGAGGGCGCGGCGCGCACTAACGACGTCATCGCGCCCTCTGACCTGAACATTGCAGCAAGAGGACGCGAGCAACGGTGGAACGGGACAGGTAAATATCCCTTATACTCACCCTTCCACTGGCACGGTCTCTGCAGCCCTTGCTCTTCTCCCGCGGTCTCCACCGCCAGTGTTCAGCGGTCACGCAGGACCGCTCATTACAGTCATGAATATGTGCATATTCATGACTGTAATGAGCGGTACCACCTGACCGCTGAACACAGGCGTCGGAGACCGTGGGAGAAGAGCAGGGGATGCAGAGACCGCACCAGGAGGGGTGAGTATATAGAAGAGCTGCGCTCCCCTCCCCCACCGACCCCCTGGTAGTACTGTGTCAGCACAGCTACCCGACCGTCGCGGGCCCCCTCACCTGTCCGGGCCCCATAGCAGCTGCATGGTCTGCTTCATTCACGGTACGCCACTGCTCAGCAGTCTGCTTCATCAGGCTGGTTAACAAAAATAGGGGGGACCCCACGCCATTTTTTTTTCGAAGGGAACCCCTATTTTTGTTAATCAGTTCCCTCTGACGTCACTGATTGTGTCCCTGGTAGAGTTGAGCGATACTTTCCGATATCCTAAAGTATCGGAATCGGAATGGTATCGCCGATATCACTAAAAAATCGGCGATACCCGATACCGATACCGGAAGTCCCATGTAAGTCTATGGGAACAAAATATCGCAACTAAAAAAACCTCTTTCTTTCCTTGTAAACACTAAATATACACACATAGAATACATATATATATATATATACATGTCATTGTGACATATATATATACATATATGTATAGTTTATACACTTCTACATAGTAAAATATCCTTTGATTCAATTGCCGGGTAAAGCCGGCTTCAGTGAAAAGACAGAAGCACCCGACATGAAATGACACTTGGTGTACATAGGGTTAACCATGTCTTTTCATGTCGTTTGCTATCTGATTTGCACAAACAATTAAATCAGACTATGTGTGCAAAATTTCACACCTGTAGGGGTTAATTAAAGGTGTAAATTCGTTGTAAAAAAAACGGACTTTTTTGCTACGAATTTACACCTTTAATTAACCCCTACAGGTGTGAAATTTTGCACACATAGTCTGATTTAATTGTTTGTGCAAATTAGATAGCAAAGGACATGAAAACACATGGTTAACCCTATGTACACCAAGTGTCATTTCATGTCGGGTCACCCGACATGAAATGACACTTGGTGTACATAGGGTTAACCATGTGTTTTCATGTTTTGCTATCTAATTTGCACAAACAATTAAATCAGACTATGTGTGCAAAATTTCACACCTGTAGGGGTTAATTAAAGGTGTAAATTCGTTGTAAAAAAAACAGACTTTTTTGCTACGAATTTACACCTTTAATTAACCCTACAGGTGTGAAATTTTGCACACATAGTCTGATTTAATTGTTTGTGCAAATTAGATAGCAAAGGACATGAAAACAATGGTTAACCTATGTACACCAAGTGTCATTTCATGTCGGGTTCTGCATTTTCACAAAAGCCGGCAATTGAATTAGCGGCTATTATACTATGTAGAAGTGTATGAACTACAAATATAAATATATATATATATATGTGTCACAAATTCAATGACATGTATATATATATATATGAGGTGTAAAATTGCTGAAAAAAAATGCGTGGGCTCCCGCCCTATTTTCGCAACCAGACAGACAAAGCCAGTGAGTGGGGGCAGATAATAATAGCCCAGAGAGGGACCATTATTTTTGCCCCCCCCGGCTACTAACATCTGCCCCCAGACACCCCAGGAAAGACAAATCTATAATTAGATTCGCCCTTTCTGGCACTTTGCCCGTCTATTCCCATTGCCCTGTAGCGGTGGCGAATGGGTTAATATGGGGTTAAAGCCACCTTGCTATTGAAAGGTGACCTTAAGCCAGGTTAATAATTGAGAGCTGTCAATTAGACAACTATCAATTATTAATCCTATTGCATGAAATAAAAATAAAACACACACACTTTAATTAAAAATCATTTTAATGAAATAAAGACACATGTTTTTGACCATCTTTTATTTTACTGCAAAAACCATTTCCTGTAATAAAAATAAAATAAAAAAGCAAAATTATTCTTACCTATCCCATGCACAGTCAGGTCCCACGGTGTAATCCTTCAGAAAGGGTTAATGTTTACTGCAGGGACCGCAGCTAATGCTGCAGCCTCACAGTAAACCCCAAATGAATGAGTTCCTCTCCTGCCTGACAGGAGAGTAAAGGCTGGGTGTCACATAACGATACACCAGCGATCCCGACAACGATATGCACTTGTCAGGATCGCTGGTGTATCGCTACATGATCGCTGCTGAGCTGCCAAACAGGCAGCTCAGGCAGCGATCTGGGACAGCGACACTGCGGGTAACATCGCTTAAGGGCCCGTCTCACATAGCGATATCGCTACCGAGATCGCTGCTGAGTCACTAGTTTTGTGACGCAGCAGCGAGCTCACCAGCGATATCGCTGTGTGTGACATTCAGCGACGATCAGCCCCCCTGCTGGGTATCGCTGATCGTCGCAGAAATGTCAGGACCTTTTTTTGATCGCTGGTTTCCCTCTGACAGGCACGCATCGCTGCGTGTGACAGGCGGGAGACCAGCGATCCGCTGGTAACCAAGGTACACAGCGGGTTTCCAGGCACCGCGCAGCGCTTGGAAACCCGCTGTGTACCTTGGATACCAGCTCCCTGCATCAGGGCGCTGGTATCCAAGGTACACAGCGGGTTTCTAGGCACAGCCCCGTGCCTGGAAACCCGCTGTGTACCTTGGTTACCAGCGGATCGCTGGTCTCCCGCCTGTCACACGCAGCGATGTGTGCCTGTCAGCGGGAAACCAGCGATCAAAAAAAGGTCCTGACATTTCAGCGACGATCAGCGATACCCGGCAGGGGGGCTGATCGTCGCTGAATGTCACACACAGCGATATCGCTGGTGAGCTCGCTGCTGCGTCACAAAACTAGTGACTCAGCAGCGATCTCGGTAGCGATATCGCTATGTGAGACGGGCCCTTAAGTGGAAAGCTTAATTGATTGCTTTCCACTTTCACTTCAGGTCAGCCAGGGACACAATCAGTGACGTCAGAGGGAACTGATTAACAAAAATAGGGGTTCCCTTCGAAAAAAAAATGGCGTGGGGTCCCCCCTATTTTTGTTAACCAGCCAGATGAAGCAGACCGCTGAGGCCTGGATTTTCAGGCTGTTAAGGAGACAAGATCCATGGACCTTGCCAGCCTGATAATACTAGGCCACAGCAGTCTGCATATCTTGGCTGATTAACAAAAATAGGGGATCCCCTCGAAAAAAATTGGCGTGGGGTCCCCCCTATTTTTGTTAACCAGCCAGATGAAGCAGACCGCTGAGGCCTGGATTTTCAGGCTGTTAAGGAGCCAAGATCCATGGACCTTGCCAGCCTGATAATACCAGGCCACAGCAGTCTGCATATCTTGGCTGATTAACAAAAATAGGGGATCCCCTCGAAAAAAATTGGTGTGGGGTCCCCCCTATTTTTGTTAACCAGCCAGATGAAGCAGACCGCTGAGGCCTGGATTTTCAGGCTGTTAAGGAGCCAAGATCCATGGACCTTGCCAGCCTGATAATACTAGGCCACAGCAGTCTGCATATCTTGGCTGATTAACAAAAATAGGGGATCCCCTCGAAAAAAATTGGCGTGGGGTCCCCCCTATTTTTGTTAACCAGCCAGATGAAGCAGACCGCTGAGGCCTGGTTTTTCAGGCTGGTAAGGATCCAATATCCATGGACCTTGCAAGCCTGATAATACCAGGCCACAGCAGTCTGCTTAGCTTGGCTGGTTAACAAAAATAGGGGATCCCCTCGAAAAAAAAAACGGCGTGGGGATCCCCCCTATTTTTGTTAACCAGCCAAGTAAAATGCAGACTGCTGCGGCCTGGTATTAAAAGACTGTCAAGGCCCATGGATTTTGGCCCTCAACAGCCTGATAATACCAGGCTACAGCAGCCCCACATTTGGCGCATCAAAAGATGTGCCAATTGTGGCACTTTACCCGGCTCTTCCCACTTGCCCTGTAGCGGTGGCAAGCGGGGTAATAAGGGGTTAATGTCACCGTTGATTGCACGGTGACAATAAGCCCGGTTAATAATGGAGAGGTGTCAATAAGACACCGATCCATTATTAATCCCAAAGTTATTAAATGTATAAAAAAAAGACAAAGCAAGAAAAAAGTATTTTAATGAAATAAAAGAGACAACACAGTTTTCATTAATTTTATTGTACTCTCATTCCTGCGACGCCATCGATCTCCTGTAAAAAAATAAAAAAAACAAACCAACAGTATACCACCTGTCCGACGCAGTCCAGAACGACAGTCCCACGACGATCCAGGTCTGCTACATCGCAATGACAGGCAGAGCCTGACATCCCGGCGCAGTACAGCTGATTACCTGCTTCCCCGGCGGTGACGTCATCGGACTGACTGCTTTACGGCCGGGATTACCCAGCAGTCACTGCAGTTATCGCGAGAAACTGCATGTGACCGCCGGGGAAAGAAGATTGCGGCCATGAAGCAGTGCAGGACGTGACCGCCGGAGATCTTCTGCCAGGTAAGTGCCGCTGACTCCTGACAGACCCGACCGACGGACACTGACAGTGACAGTGACAATCCCGATTCCGGTATCCGATAAGACGAAAATATCGGAACTGGAATCGGAATTCCGATACAGCTAATATCGGCCGATACCCGATATTTGCAGTATCGGAATGCTCAACACTAGTCCCTGGCTGACCTGAAGTGAAAGTGGAAAGCAAACAATTAAGCTTTCCACTTCCTCTCCTGTCAGCCAGGAGAGGAGCTCATTCATTTGGGGGTTTACTGTGAGGCTGCAGCATTAGCTGCGGTCCCTGCAGTAAACATTAACCCTTTCTGAAGGATTACACCGTGGGACCTGACTGTGCATGGGATAGGTAAGAATAATTTTGCTTTTTTATTTTATTTTTATTACAGGAAATGGTTTTTGCAGTAAAATAAAAGATGGTCAAAAACATGTGTCTTTATTTCATTAAAATGATTTTTAATTAAAGTGTGTGTGTTTTATTTTTATTTCATGCAATAGGATTAATAATTGATAGTTGTTTAATTGACAGCTCTCAATTATTAACCTGGCTTAAGGTCACCTTTCAATAGCAAGGTGGCTTTAACCCCATATTAACCCATTCGCCACCGCTACAGGGCAATGGGAATAGACGGGCAAAGTGCCAGAAAGGGCGAATCTAATTATAGATTTGTCTTTTCTTGGGTGTCTGGGGGCAGATGTTAGTAGCCAGGGGGGGGCCAAAAATAATGGTCCCTTTCTGGGCTATTATTATCTGCCCCCACTCACTGGCTTTGTCTGTCTGGTTGCGAAAATAGGGCGGGAGCCCACGCATTTTTTTTCAACAATTTTACACCTCATATATATATACATGTCATTGAATTTGTGACACATATATATATATATTTATATTTATAGTTCATACACTTCTACATAGTATAATAGCCGCTAATTCAATTGCCGGCTTTTGTGAAAATGCAGAACCCGACATGAAATGACACTTGGTTTACATAGAGTTAACTATGTCATTTCAAGTTGTTTGATCTATTGTTTTCACTAACAATTACATCAGTCTATGTGTGCAAAATTTCACACTGTAGGGGTTAATTAAAGGTGTAAATTCGTAGCAAAAAAGTCAGTTTTTTTTACAACGAATTTACACTTTAATTAACCCCTACAGGTGTGAAATTTTGCACACATAGACTGATGTAATTGTTAGTGCAAATCAGATATCAAACTACATGAAAAGACATGGTTAACTCTATGTAAACCAAGTGTCATTTCATGTCGGGTGCTTCTGTCTTTTCACAAAAGCCGGCTTTACCCGGCAATTGAATCAGAGGCTATTTTACTATGTAGAAGTGTATAAACTATAAATATATGTATATATATATGTCACAATGACATGTAAATATATATATATATATAATATATATATATATATTATATTATATATAATTCTTTGTGTGTTTATTTAGTGTTTACAAGGAAAGAAAGAGGTTTTTTTAGTTACGATATTTCTGTCCCATAGACTTACATGGGACTTCCGGTATCGGTATCGGGTATCGCCGATATTTTAGTGATATCGGCGATACCATTCCGATCCGATATTTTTGGATATCGGAAAGTATCGCTCAACACTACTTAAGACTAAAAGTCCTCAAGCTGGAGCTAATACAGGAAATAGGTCGCCTGATGGAAGAGGTAGAAGTAGTGATGCCTCAGTTAGCTCAGTGATGAGTGACCTAAGCAGGAGAACCTGTAGTAGAAAAATTGAAAAGGACTCAGACCAGACAGGAGTATGGGTGCAAGTGAATTGCGACGCCGTACTGACCGCTGGGGATGCGGGTGGTCTGACAGGGGGGCCTCGTCAGCAAAAGATGTGACAGAGTCGGAGGACAGACGCCTACCAAAGAGAACAGTAGCAGGGTCCGACTTAGAGAGACGGTTTGACAGGCAGAGACGATCGAGAAGGATCTCTGGTCGGGTAACAAGTGTTCAACCCCACAAGTTTGAACAGAGGGGGGAGGTATGTGGTGTAATGACCCCTGATGCAGCTAGGGGGCACTGTGTAGGCTCCTCGGGATATGCATGGAGGCATGTGATGGATGGACGGTATGTATCGCAGAGGTGGGTGGCCCTGTGATGGAAGCCTGGGCATGTTTTGGCTCAGCAGATATATTGCTGAGAGTTGTTCTATACATTGGGAGGCTTCCAGATGACTTGGAGAGCTGGGCGGGTCCAGTCACCTACAAACCCACCCAAGGGGTATGTGTCTGAATACCTAGGATAAAACCTGTATGTAATGGTGTGTATCTAAAGGACCTGTGGTGAGGTCATGACCATGTGATCTAACCATGTGATCCTGATTCCTGACCTCACCTGTGGGTGGAGTTACACCTATGTAATGGAGTGTGTTTGGCACCTGGGAGAGTGTTGTGGGAGTCTGCCAGTGTGGACATACAAGAAAAAAAGGTAGCACACTGTAGCGCTATAGCTTGCAAACACGAAATATGAAAAATATGAAAAATGAATTGCATCATTACCTTAGAAATATGAAAAATTGAGAAGTCTTAGCGCATAAGATGGCCAAATTATGTGAGCCTGATAGCCACGTCAAGGTCTCTTGTATATCAGGTCCTAACTAATGCTATCCTCGCTTAGAAAAGTCTGTCTGCATGGGAACGTATGAATCCTCTCTTCAGACTAAAATCTACATCTCTGTGGAGGGGTGATGAACCTGCTGTAATTAAAAAGCCTGTGACCACCAGGTGGAGTGCTCAGGTAGAAGGTAAATGAATACATATCAAAAAACTGACCGGCACATCCAAACATAGATTCAGTGTGAACAGGTGCTAAACCTAGAGTCACCAACTCATATACATACAAGAAAAAAAGGTAGCACACTGTAGCGCTATAGCTTGCAAACACGAAATATGAAAAATATGAAAAATGAATTGCATCATTACCTTAGAAATATGAAAAATTGAGAAGTCTTAGCACATAAGATGGCTAAATTATGTGAGCCTGATAGCCACGTCAAGGCTCTTCTCGTATATCAGGTCCTAGACTAATGCCTATCCTCGCTTAGAAAAGTCTGTCTGCATGGGAACGTATGAATCCTCTTCAGACTAAAATCTACATCTCTGTGGAGGGGTGATGAACCTGTTGTAATTAAAAAGCCTGTGACCATCAGGTGGAGTGCTCAGGTAGAAGGTAAATGAATACATATCAAAAAACTGACCGCACATCCAAACATAGATTCAGTGTGAACAGGTGCTAACCTAGAGTCACCAACTCATATACATACAAGAAAAAAAGGTAGCACACTGTAGCGCTATAGCTTGCAAACACGAAATATGAAAAATATGAAAAATGAATTGCATCATTACCTTAGAAATATGAAAAATTGAGAAGTCTTAGCGCATAAGATGGACAAATTATGTGAGCCTGATAGCCACGTCAAGGCTCTTCTCGTATATCAGGTCCTAACTAATGCCTATCCTCGCTTAGAAAAGTCTGTCTGCATGGGAACGTATGAATCCTCTCTTCAGACTAAAATCTACATCTCTGTGGAGTGGTGATGAACCTATTGTAATTAAAAAGCCTGTGACCACCAGGTGGAGTGCTCAGGTAGAAGGTAAATGAATACATATCAAAAAACTGACTGGCACATCCAAACATAGATTCAGTGTGAACAGGTGCTAAACCTAGAGTCACCAACTCATATACATACAAGAAAAAAAGGTAGCACACTGTAGCGCTATAGCTTGCAAACACGAAATATGAAAAATATGAAAAATGAATTGCATCATTACCTTAGAAATATGAAAAATTGAGAAGTCTTAGCGCATAAGATGGCCAAATTATGTGAGCCTGATAGCCACGTCAAGGCTCTTCTCGTATATCAGGTCCTAACTAATGCCTATCCTCGCTTAGAAAAGTCTGTCTGCATGGGAACGTATGAATCCTCTCTTCAGACTAAAATCTACATCTCTGTGGAGGGGTGATGAACCTGTTGTAATTAAAAAGCCTGTGACCACCAGGTGAGTGCTCAGTAGAAGGTAATGAATACATACAAAAACGACCGCACATCCAAACAAGATTCAGTGTGAACAGGTGCTAAACTAGATCCACTCATATACATACAAGAAAAAAAGGAGCACATTGTAGCGCTATAGCTTGCAAACACGAATATGAAAAATATGAAAATGAATTGCATCATTACCTTAATTACATTATATATATATAATATAGTTAGGACTGATATACGAAGAGCCTTGACGTGCTATCGGGCTCACAAATTTGGCCACTTATGCGCTAAGACTCTCAATTTTTTATATTTCTAAGGTAATGATGCAATCATTTTTCATATTTTTCATATTTCGTGTTTGCAAGCTAAAGCGCTACAGTGTGCTACCTTTTTTTTGAAAGTATATAGTTGGTGACTCTAGGTTTAGCACCTGTTCACACTGAATCTATGTTTGGATGTGCCGGTCAGTTTTTTGATATGTATTCATTTACCTTCTACCTGAGCACTCCACCTGGTGGTCACAGGCTTTTTAATTACAACAGTTCATCACCCCTCCACAGAAGATGTAGATTTTAGTCTGAAGAGAGGATTCATACGTTCCCATGCAGACAGACTTTTCTAAGCTAGGATAGGCATTAGTTAGGACCTGATATACGAGAAGAGCCTTGACGTGGCTATCAGACTCACATAATTTGGCCATCTTATGCGCTAAGACTTCTCAATTTTTCATATTTCTAAGGTAATGATGCAATTCATTTTTCATATTTTTCATATTTCATGTTTGCAAGCTATAGCGCTACAGTGTGCTACCTTTTTTTCTTGTATGTATATGAGTTGGTGACTCTAGGTTTAGCACCTGTTCACATTGAATCTATGTTTGGATGTGCCGGTCAGTTTTTTGATATGTATTCATTACCTTCTACCTGAGCACGCCACCTGGTGGTCACAGGCTTTTTAATTACAACAGGTTCATCACCCCTCCACAGAGATGTAGATTTTAGTCTGAAGAGAGGATTCATACGTTCCCATGCAGACAGACTTTTCTAAGCGAGGATAGGCATTAGTTAGGACCTGATATACAAGAAGAGCCTTGACGTGGCTATCAGGCTCACATAATTTGGTCATCTTATGCGCTAAGACTTCTCAATTTTTCATATTTCTAAGGTAATGATGCATTTCATTTTTCATATTTTTCATATTTCGTGTTTGCAAGCTATAGCGCTACAGTGTGCTACCTTTTTTTCTTGTATGTATATGAGTTGGTGACTCTAGGTTTAGCACCTGTTCACACTGAATCTATGTTTGGATGTGCCGGTCAGTTTTTTGATATGTATTCATTTACCTTCTACTGAGCACTCCACCTGGTGGTCACAGGCTTTTTAATTACAACAGGTTCATCACCCCTCCACAGAGATGTAGATTTTAGTCTGAAGAGAGGATTCATACGTTCCCATGCAGACAGACTTTTCTAAGCGAGGATAGGCATTAGTTAGGACCTGATATACGAGAAGAGCCTTGACGTGGCTATCAGGCTCACATAATTTGGCCATCTTATGCGCTAAGACTTCTCAATTTTTCATATTTCTAAGGTAATGATGCAATTCATTTTTCATATTTTTCATATTTCGTGTTTGCAAGCTATAGCGCTACAGTGTGCTACCTTTTTTTCTTGTATGTATATGAGTTGGTGACTCTAGGTTTAGCACCTGTTCACACTGAATCTATGTTTGGATGTGCCGGTCAGTTTTTTGATATGCCAGTGTGGACAGACTTCCATGTGTCCAGGCAGGACATTACAGAGAGGACTCTGTTTCTGAAGAGTGAGGTTCCAGGACCGAGCTGAAATACTGGAGAATGGTACTGTACGTTACTGTGAGGTTTATGAAGCAATAAACCTGATGAACTTTTGATATAAAAGTGCGTCCTGATTGCCTTTGTCGCAGCTGAGTGAGTTGGAAAGCTTACACCAGCTTAACTCTATAATGACTGGAGCTGGACCGAGATCTCTCCACAGGTTCTGCCTAAAATCAGTTTATATTACCCTACCCTCAGCAGCAACAACCGACGTCCTCTATCCTCCTCCCTGTAGTGTCCTGTCCTGTATCCTCCTCCTCAGTGCTGCTACATACTAGTATTATGTGCTGAGTCCCTCTGACCCCCCTATAGTCACACGCCGTATATGCCATGCATGAACCTAGGAGTATAGCACTTTATTTGGGACTCAAGTTAACTCACGTGCATTATTCCCAGCACACATCTACTGCCCTCCTGACTGCTCCTCCCAGGTCAGTCACACTTCAGTAAGCTGAATCTGATAAGCTTTAGGCGCCAGAAAAAAAAAAAACTGGGCTCCTTCACACTGCAGAGCCGGCTCATTTCATTCACAGCAGGGAGCGGCTCTGTGTATCGGATCCTTCACAAATGACACATCACTACAGTGCAGGGATGTTGCCGCCCCCTCTGCACAGCAGCTGACTGCCGCCTGAGACAACAGGCTCAACTTCCCTCATTATAGGTGCGCCCCTGCTGGCATGTGACGTAACTGTCATGTGTCGGCGCGTGCGCACCTCAAATAAATAAGGGAGAGGGCACCGCTGATCAGTGGCCAGGTAAGGAGATTTTTATTTTTTACTTTCTTTTTGTACTGAAAGCCACAGGCTGGCATATCATATGGGGGCAGGATGGTAGCTCATGTTCAGCAGGATGGTAGCTCATGTTCAGCAGGATGGGAACTCATATGAGGCAGGATGGGAGCTCATATGGGGGCAGTATGGGAGCTCATATGGGAGCAGGATGGGAGAACATGACTGGAGGCAAGAATGAGACACAAGGGGGCCAGGATGGGGAATAGCATTACTGTTGAGTCTAATTAAGAGATTGTAAGGTTCTTTGTACATGTTCTTGAAACTCAGTTTTTCCGTCAGCCATTTTGCTTTCTGTCTTGCTGCAGCTATCTTGCCCTCAGTCAATATGGAGTTTCCAGCTTTCATGTTCCCGCCCTGATTCTCTCCCTCTTGCTTCTTAAGCAGCCACAGCTGAGCAATCAGTGCTTCTGAATCTAGCCTGCAGTGAACCTGTGACCTGACTCCTGGAAGCCTTGGACCTTGTACTCCAGCTATTCCTACTGAGGAACTCTGGGACACTTGTGGACTCTGGAAACCTGCTCTTTGAAAGATCCACGTTTGCATGGACTTACGGTAACAGAGAAGAAGATCCTGAACCTGTTGTGGAGAGTGATTGCTGAGCTTAAGTTACTCTGGCCTGCTGTGTCTCCTGTTTCTGTATCTGCAAACTGTGTGACTATTTTTGCCAACTTGTATGAAGTAATACAAGACCTTCTATATCAAACCTGTGTCTCATGTATTTTCATCGCACCCAAGCACAAGACGCTATATGAACTGTACTACATACATTACAAGATTCAGAAGCCAAACGTTAGTGTCTGCTGGGTCTGGAAAGGCTGTGTCTGCTGTAACTGTGGATATCAGATGTTCCGGTTGTACTTTCTGTGATGACAGTGGTTGTGACTTCTCACAACCATTCCAGGTGAGCAATTCCCTTAAGTTTTTTTTTCTCTGCAGTGTTACCACAGGTAAACACTATTGTTTTTTTTTTTTCTCTTTTCTCTTCTCCTACCAGTACTCTTGTCTTAAAAGATCTGGAAGATGGAGGCCCGCATAAAGGAACTTTGCGGAGTGACTGATAATATCCTTGCAGAATTACAGACTATAAAAACCCGTTTTACAAACCTACAGGACCTCACTAATCACAATTTGCAAGTGTTTGGACAGACTGCCCAGGATTTGCGAGCCAGGATTGAGGTTCTAGAGGAGCGAGTCCAGGCTCCTGCCGTAGCCCCGAGTTCTGGGATTCCCAAGTTGCCCCCTTTTCGTTTTGGCGGTGAACGTGAGAAATTCAGGGGATTTATTAACCAATGCAATCTTTTTTTTTCTGCACATGCTTCACAATTTCCTACTGAACGATCTAAAGTACTTACTATAGTTATGTTGCTTACCAACAAGGCTTTGATGTGGGCAAACCCTCTGATTGAGACTGAGGATGAATGTTTGGATCATCTTGATGATTTCATTTCAGCCATGGGGCAGGTGTTTGATGACCCCAATCGAGGTGCAACAGCTGAAGCAGCCATGTTGGCTTTGCGCCAAGGTAAGCACTTGGTAGCCGAATATGCTTTGGATTTCAGGAGATGGGCCCTTGATACTACTTGGGACAGTTCCGCCAAGAAATCTATTTTTCGAAAGGGGTTGTCTCCACTAATTAAGGATGAACTAGCTCGTGCCGACCCTCCCACTGCGTTAGGTGACTTTATTAATTACTGCATCCGTATTGATACTCGTCTGACTGAACGCAGGCAAGAGAGATGGTTTGAAAGCAATCGCACTAACCTTTTCCTACCTTCCTCCCCAGCTAAGGAACCTTTGAGTAGGATCACACGGGAACCTGAACCTGAACCCATGCAGGTAGACTCTTTACAAAGACGGGTTAGTGATGCACGCAAAGAACATCGTTTTAAGGAAAATTTATGTTTCTATTGTGGTAAGTCAGGGCACTTCATTATAAACTGCCCCAGCCGTTCTCGTAAAACTACTGCAGCACTCATTCACTGTGAGTGTTGCGAAAGGAGATCTGTCAGGTCCGAGCCTCAGGCTCCAGAGAGATCTGCAGCAACAGATCTTGATTTCTCGGACTTAAACTCCGTTACTTCTGAGGACGATGACTGTGTAAACGCTGCAATTTTTCAAGTTTCTTCAGCGGTGTCCCAGCTGAGTTGTAGGAAAAACAATTCTCATTGCTTCCTTTCCATCAAACTCTGGGTTGACTCAGTCTGGGTGTCTAGCTCTGCTATGATCGACTCAGGGGCAAGTGGGAATTTTATGGATGTCTCCTTTGCTCTGAAACAGGGGATACGTTCAGTGAAGAAGGCTACTCCAGTACAGATGGAAACTGTGGATGGCTCCCTGCTGACCTCTGGACCAGTGGATCAGGAAACGGAGCCTTTGAGGGTCCTTATGGGTAAAGATCATCAAGAGAAACTGTCCTTTATGCTTATCTCTTCTCCCCACTTTCCCATTATTCTAGGGCTACCATGGCTGCAGGCTCAGAACCCTACCATTAACTGGGAGACCAAGGAATTACATTTTCCAGAGAAACAGATGAGTCCAGAAGTTTCAGCTTGCTCTGTTCCTAAAGGAATCATGTCAGTCCCTGAACTACCAGCTGTATACCAGGACTATGTGGATTTATGTGACAAGAAGAACGCTGACCAGCTTCCCCCTCACCGTCCATATGATTGTCCAATTGAATTGTTGCCTGGAGCAGAGATACCTTTTGGTAAGATTTACCCCCTGGCGGGGCCTGAGCTAAAGGCTTTAAAGGATTACATAGACGAAAATCTAGCCAAGGGCTTCATACGCCCCTCTTCATCTCCTGCAGGTGCACCCATCTTCTTTGTGAAGAAGAAAGATGGATCTCTGCGACCCTGCGTAGACTATAGGGAACTCAATAAGGTTACTATTAGAAACCGTTATCCATTGCCTTTAATCCCTGAGTTACTGGAGAGAGTGCGGCATGCCAAAATTTTCTCTAAATTGGATCTCGTGGGGCCTATAACTTGGTCCGTATTAGACCTGGGGATGAATGGAAGACTGCATTCAGGTCACGCTATGGACACTTTGAATATCTAGTTATGCCTTTTGGTCTGAGTACCGCCCCAGCCACTTTCCAACACTTGGTGAATGACATCTTCAGGGATCTTCTAGATACATTCGTGGTGATTTATTTGGATGATATTCTAATTTTTTCTAACTCCACAGAGGAACATCATGGACATGTGAGAATGGTCTTGGAACGTCTAAGACAAAACCATCTTTACATCAAACTTGAAAAGTGTGAATTCCATAGGACCGAAATTCAATTTCTGGGGTATGTACTGTCTACACAAGGAATTAGTATGGATGGAAGCAAGACCCAAGCCATCAAGGACTGGCCAAGTCCTAGAAATGTAAAGGAGGTGCAGCGCTTCATCGGGTTTGCCAACTTCTATAGACGTTTCATTAGGAATTTCTCTGAGGTAGTGTCACCTATCACCCAACTTACCCGGAAAGAGTCTAGGTTCTCCTGGACTCCCCAAGCCCAGGAAGCATTTTCCCATCTGAAAGATAAATTTACCACAGCACCTATCTTGGTAGATCCCAACCCCGAACTTGCCTTCATAATAGAGGTGGATGCTTCAGACTGTGCCGTTGGAGCTATACTCTCTCAGAGAACAGGTGAGAAGAATGTCTTGCATCCCTGTGCCTTCTTTTCCCAGCAGTTGTCTTCGGCTGAGAGGAATTACGATGTGGGTAATAGAGAGTTGTTGGCCATTATTGCCGCCTTCAAAGAATGGAGACACCTTCTTCAGGGAGCTGCACAGCAAATAGTCGTCCTGACAGACCATCGTAACCTTGAATTTATCAGGTCGGCTAAATGCCTGACTCCTCGCCAGGCTCGCTGGAATCTTTTCTTAAACCAATTTAATTTTGTCATTTCTTATAGACCAGGATCACGCAATGGAAAGGCTGATGCACTCTCTAGGATTCATTCAGCAGAGACCCGTCCACTTGTTCCTCCTAAGACTATTCTTCCTGACTCTAGATTCCTGGGAGTGATTCATAATCAAGACCTACTTAAGGACATCAAGGAAGCATACCATGCGGATTCCTTGTTGGCACAACCCCCAAGGGACGTAAGTCTTGTCTTTAAGAATGGTGTGTGGATTCTGGGACAACGTCTGTATATTCCTGAAACAGTCAGATTGAGAGTATTGCAACTCATTCACGATTCCAAGATAGCTGGGCATAGAGGAATTCTAAAGACACAGGAATTTCTTTCTCGTTTCTTTTGGTGGCCCACTTGCAGGAAGGATGTTTTAAACTATGTCACTTCATGTGAAGTCTGTGCAAGATGCAAAACACCTCGCTCCTCACCAACTGGTCTGTTACAACCTCTTCCCACCCCGTCCCGCCCGTGGGATCCATTTCTATGGACTTCATTGTGGAGTTACCAACCTCTCAAGGGAAGAACACCATTCTAGTGGTGGTTGACCGTCTAACAAAGGCAGCTCATTTTATCCCTTGTGTCGGCTTACCCACTGCAAAACAGACATCAGATTTGATGATTAAAGATGTGTTTCGCTTACATGGAGTACCGGATGAGGTTATTTCGGATCGAGGGGTGCAATTCACTTCTAGGTTTTGGCAAAATTTCTGTGCAGCATTGGACATTAAAGTAAACCTTTCTTCTGCTTTTCATCCCCAGACTAATGGACAGACCGAACGAACCAATCAAACCCTGGAGCAGTATCTCCGCTGCTTTATCTGCCACCTACAGGATGATTGGGTGGATCTACTTCCATTGGCTGAGTTCTCTTATAACAACTCTCAGAGTGCCTCCACTAAGCAGTCTCCTTTTTACTCCAATCTAGGTTATCATCCTAACATTCTACCACGATTTCCCATAGAAACGCCGTTACCAGCAGTGGCTGAAAGAATCACGTCTTTACAGAAGAATATGGATCTTCTAAAGGAGAATCTGGAATCGGCTCAGGAAAGGTACAAGAAAGCAGCAGATAAATTTCGTAAACCTGCACCAGCTTTCAAGGTAGGAGACCTGGTCTGGCTGTCAACCAGAAATCTTAAGTTAAGGATTCCATCGTCTAAGTTGGGACATAAGTACATTGGACCCTATAAAATCAGTAAAATTATAAGTGCCGTTGCGTGTCGTCTTCAACTGCCCAGAACTATGAGAATCCACCCTGTCTTTCATGTATCCCTACTAAAGGCTGCAACACCCAATACATTTCCTGGACGTTCTTCTCCTTGCCCTGACCCAGTGCTAGTCGATGGTCAGGAAGAATTTGTGGTGGAAAGGATTCTGGATTCCAGGTTATACAGAAATCAGTTACAATATTTGATTAAATGGCAGGGCTACCCAGTGGAGGACAACTCATGGGAACCAGTCAATAACGTTAATGCTCCTCGTTTGCTCCGCCAGTTTCATCAGAGGTACCCAGACAAGCCTGGTCTGAGGCCATCCGGAGGTTGTCCCTAAGGGGGGAGTAATGTAAGGTTCTTTGTACATGTTCTTGAAACTCAGTTTTTCCGTCAGCCATTTTGCTTTCTGTCTTGCTGCAGCTATCTTGCCCTCAGTCAATATGGAGTTTCCAGCTTTCATGTTCCCGCCCTGATTCTCTCCCTCTTGCTTCTTAAGCAGCCACAGCTGAGCAATCAGTGCTTCTGAATCTAGCCTGCAGTGAACCTGTGACCTGACTCCTGGAAGCCTTGGACCTTGTACTCCAGCTATTCCTACTGAGGAACTCTGGGACACTTGTGGACTCTGGAACCCTGCTCTTTGAAAGATCCACGTTTGCATGGACTTACGGTAACAGAGAAGAAGATCCTGAACCTGTTGTGGAGAGTGATTGCTGAGCTTAAGTTACTCTGGTCTGCTGTGTCTCCTGTTTCTGTATCTGCAAACTGTGTGACTATTTTTGCCAACTTGTATGACGTAATACAAGACCTTCTATATCAAACCTGTGTCTCATGTATTTTCATCGCACCCAAGCACAAGACGCTATATGAACTGTACTACATACATTACAGAGATATTAATACTGCAGTGATGTATTTTATATTTGGAGGATACTGTTTTCATTGAAGGGGGTCCTGTCACTATACTGAGCGACACTATGTCGCCTTTTTTTCTTTATCTGGTGTAGTGTAGAAGTAGGGAAAAATTAAGTAATGGGCTCTGCAAGCAGTACTCTAGATAACTGTGTTATTTCCTGCAGACACGAGTCCTGGCTGGAAGAAGTGATGGCGGTCTGTGCTGGATGAAGATGAAAAGTAAAGATGGAGAACTTCATCTCGAGATGTCACTGGTGAGTCAGTGTATTACATGTATACACTGTATATTATATACAGAGCTCCTGTGTACAATGTCATCAGTGATCACTGTATTACCTGTATACTGACACTATATACAGAGCTCCTGTGTACAATGTCACCAGTGATCACTGTATTACTTGTACGCTATATACTATATACAGAACTCCGGTGTATGTCACTGGTGATCACTGTATTATCTGTACACTGACACTACATATAGAATTCCTGTGGGAAAAAGGGGGGTTACTAGTGGGTCTTTTCTGACGTCCCCTGCCTTTCCCTAAATCGGTAAGTGTTGCCCCATTGCATTTATTTATATAGCTATTATGGTAATTGAACCTGTATCTGCACCTTAGTGCTATTGGAGCAACTTTTTACCGGGGCATTACTGCACTTAGCTAGCAGAGGACATCAGAATTTCTCCCCCATTTGCCATTTTCCTTTGTATCGTGTTATGTTTGTAATTGTATTTATTGAGACTTCTTATGATCTTTTTCATAATGATTGAATAAAATTTGCATTTTATCTTTATGCTCCGTTTTCTCCTTTTTCCTATCTAACATGGAGCTTTTGCTTTTTGATTCTTTTTGCGCTATTTAGCGCTACAGCCTCTGATAATATCATGCTACCTGGTTTGGTTATTTTATAGAATTCCTGTGTATAATGTCACTGGTGATCCCTGTATTATCTGTACACTGTCCACCAGTGATCCCTATATTACTAGTACACTGACACTATAGACAGAGGTCCTGTGTATAATGTCACCGGTGATCACTGTAAAACCTGTGCACAGACACTGTATACTAAGTACAGATCTCCTGTGTATAATGGCACTTATGGTGATATTAGACTTGTATTTTTTTTTATTGATTATTATTATTTCATTATTATTATTATTATTATGCATTTATATAGCGCCATTTATTCCATGGCGCTTTACATATGAAAAGGGGAAAAATATAGACAGGTACAATAAACATGTGCTGGACAAGGGACACACAAGTACAGAAGGAGAGAGGACCCTGCCCGCGAGGGCTCACAGACTGCAGGGATGGGTGAGAATACACTAGGAAAGGGTAGAGCTGGTCGTACGATGGTTCAGTACACTGAGGATCATTGCAGGTTGTAGGCTTGTCGGAACAGGTGGGTCTTCAGGTTTTTCTTGAAGGTCTCCGTTGTTGGTGAAAGTCTGATGTTTTGCGGCAGGGAGTTCCAGAGTATGGGGGAAGCCCGGGAGAAGTCTTGTATGCGGTTGTGGGAAGAAGAGATGAGGGGGGAGTCGAGAAGGAGATCTTGAGAGGATCGAAGGTTGCGTGTAGGTAGGTAGCGGGAGACCATGTCACAGATGTATGGAGGAGAAAGGTTGTGGATGGCTTTGTATGTCATGGTTAAGGTTTTGAACTGGAGCCTCTGGGCAATAGGGAGCCAGTGAAGGGCCTGGCATAGGGGGGAGGCTGGGGAATAGCGGGGAGACAGGTGGATTAGTCGTGCAGCAGAGTGTAGGATGGACTGGAGTGGTTCCAGAGTGCTAGAGGGGAAGCCAGACAGTAGGAGGTTGCAGTAGTCGAGGCGGGAGATGATAAGGGCGTGCACTAGTGTTTTTGTGGTTTCATGGTTGAGGAATGAGCGGATCCGGGAAATATTTTTGAGTTTGAAGCGGCAGGAGGTGGCGAGGGCTTGGATATGTGGTTTGAAAGAGAGGGCAGAGTCGATGATCACCCCAAGGCACCGAGCATGTGGGACTGGGGAAAGCGAGCAGCCATTGACATTGATGGATAGGTCTGGTGAAGGGGTAGAGTGAGGTGGGGGAAAGATGATGAATTCTGTTTTGTCCATGTTCAGTTTGAGAAAGCGAGCAGAAAAGAAGGCTGAGATAGCAGACAGACACTGTGGGATTTTGGTCAGTAGGGAGGTGAGGTCAGGTCCAGATAGGTAGATCTGCGTGTCATCGGCATAGAGGTGATACTGCAAGCCATGAGATTCTATGAGCTGTCCCAGGCCGAAGGTGTAGATGGAGAAGAGTAGGGGTCCTAGGACTGAGCCTTGAGGAACACCGACAGACAGGGGGCGAGGTGAGAAGGTGGTGTGTGAGAGGGAGACACTAAATGTACGGTCTGTTAGGTATGATGAGATCCAGGATAGGGCCAGGTCTGTGATGCCAAGAGATGAGAGAATCTGTAGCAGGAGGAATGGTCCACAGTGTCAAAGGCAGAAGACAGGTCCAGGAGAAGGAGGACAGAGTAGTGTCGCTTGCTCTTGGCGGTTAGCAGGTCGTTAGTGACTTTAGTTAGGGCAGTTTCAGTTGAGTGATGCGGTCGAAAGCCGGATTGCAACCGGTCAAAGAGGGAACAGGAGGAAAGGTGGGAGGACAGTTCAAGATATACATGCTGTTCCAGTAGTTTTGAGGCGTAGGGGAGAAGAGATATCGGGCGATAGCTAGACGCAGAGGATGGGTCGAGGGAGGGCTTTTTGAGGATGGGTGTGATTGAAGCATGTTTGAAGGATGAAGGAAAGACACCATTTGTAAGTGAAAGGTTGAAGAGGTGTGTGAGAGTAGGGATGAAGACTGTGGCAAAGTTAGGGATGAGGTGGGACGGGAGTGGGTCAAGTGCACAAGTGGTGAGGTGTGATCTTGACAGGAGAGTGGAGAGCTGATCTTCTGTCATGGTGGTGAAGCTGGTTTTGGAAGAACAGGGCTGAGTGGCTAAGAGGGGCATTGGGGGCTGCGGGCCAAAGCCTTCTCTGATAGTATCAATCTTTTGCTTAAAGAAGGAGGCAAAGTCTTCGGCAGAAATGAGAGGAGAGGTAGGAGGTGCTGTGGGATGGAGTAGAGAATTGAAAGTGTTGAAGAGCTGTTTAGGGTTGTGAGACAGAGAGGATATGAGAGATGCGAAGTAAGTTTGTTTTGCGGCAGAGAGCGTATTGATGATCAGTATTGTAGTAATCGGTCACTGTGTGGTGGTAATATGTGGTCTGGTCATGGTGTGGCTGTATTTGTTCCTTGTATGTGTTATTATTCGGTCACTGTGGTGGTAACATGTGGTCTGGTCATGGTCTGTGGTATTTGTCCCTTGTATGTGATATTATTGGTTATTTTAAAAATTGAAAAATAAATATAAATATACCTAAATTGTATTGGATATTTTCACAAATGTTTAATAAGTTACAGTAGAGTAGAGCCCGGCCAACAGAGTATACAAAAGCTGCTGGCTAGGTATGTGATCTGGTGATGGGAACTGTTAACGTGTGATTAGTGAGGACAAGGGGCAATGGAGTTTTTCCAAGAAAGGGCGATGGGACTGTGGATAGTTCTTGGGATGGAGGTGGAGCTGGGGTGGAACCTGGTGGAGTCTCAAGGGGGCCCCGAAAATGTTGCCAGTATGGGGCCCCAAAATTCCTAGTGGCAGCTCTGTCCCCACACATGGGGTATCGTTGTACATAGGAAAAATTGCACAACAGCTTTTGTGGTCTGTTTTCTCCTGTTTCCTTTGTGAAAACAACAAATTGAGGTTAAAAGTTTATTTTTGTGGAAAATTGGCTCGATTCCAGCCAATTTTGTGCTAAAAAAGTCAATCGGTGCTCCTTCCCTTCCGAGCCCTGCCGTGAGCCAAATAGTGTTTTTCACTCATATATGGGGTATCGATGTACTCAGTAGAAATTTCTCAACAAATATTGTGGTCCATTTTGTCCTAATACCCATGTGAAAATAAAAAAAAATTATTCTTAATTAAAAATTTTGTAAAAATAGTTAAATGTTTATTTTTGCTTCAGTCCCTGTGAAGCATCTGAAGGGTTGTTAGCAGCGGATTAACCAGCGTAACATCCGGAGTCAGCAACAGAGAATGTAGATTTATTCACATCCAGTATAGACAGCTTACAACACAGCATGAAATGTGATCAGCCTGATATCTGCTATGGCTGCAGCATGAAAAACATTACAACAACACAGGAAGAGAAGGAGGAGGCATCCTGTCTGTGAGTGAGGGTTTTTTTTTTACAAAACTTTTTAACAACCTCACAATATGCACAACATATCAAACAGTACAGTAGTAGTTGTTGCAATACATACAAATCAATATGCATTATTCCAACACCCCCACTCAACAACTACTTATCTCTTATTCCCATTGTGGTTCTCAATTCTTGGAACCTGGCTCGTGGCAATGGCTTTATCATAATGTGAGCTAGCATCTTATCAGTTTCACAATAGACAAACTGAATTATGCCACAATCTATCAAATCACGTAGATGATGGTGTCTGACGTGAATGTGCTTGGTTCTAGCACTGATCTTTTCACTGCATGCAAGTTTAATGCATCCTTGGTTGTCCTCATAAATCACCGTCGGCTGAGTTGACGGTTTGCCAAGATCGTCCATCAATTGTCTTAGCCAAACGACCTCCTGGCTTGCATTGGACTGCGGACACATACTCCGCTTCTGTGAATGACAAGGCAACAGACACTTGTTTCCTACTAGACCAGGAGATTGAACTTTCTCCAACTTTAAACAAGTATCCGCTTGTGGATTTACGATCACACGAATCACCAGCCCAATCCGCATCTACATAGCCGGTAAGTTCTAGATCTCCCGCTGCAGATAGTTTTAAATTTACATCTTTCGTTTCTTTCAAATATCGCAGAAGTCTTTTAACAGCATTCCAGTCTCTTTGGCGCGGTTTTTCCACATATCTGCAAAGGATTCCAACTGTTGTTGTGATATCCGGTCGAGTCATAGTTGATATGTACAGAAGTGCCCCCACTGCCTGACGATATTTCTCATTGTTAGGCAACAGGTCATCTTCTTCTTCCAGCTTCAGGTAGGATGGTTCCATTGGGGTTGATATACCTTTGGCCTCTGACATTCCAAATTGATTCAGAATCAAATTAATTTTTGCACTTTGGTTTAGAAGAAAACTCCCATCTTCCTCTCTCTGGATTTGGATTCCTAGATAATATGTCACACTTCCAAGTTCTTTTATTTCAAAATGCTGATTCAGAATTTCAGTCATTTTTCCAATTTCTGCGTCTTCTTGATGAACTACAATCACATCGTACACATATAAGAGAATATACATCCACTTTCCATCTGTATATTTTGTGTATAAGCATGGATCTGCTTGACCTCTTTTAAATCCTTCTTCCAACAAGACTTTATTCATCTTGGTGTTCCTTGCTCTTGCTGATTGCTTAAGACCATAGAGAGATTTTTGTAGTTGCAAACAAGATTCTCTTCACCTCTTTTTACATAACCTTCAGGTTGAGTCATGTATAAGTCCTCCTCAATGTCACCATTTAAGAAAGCAGTTTTTATATCCAAATGTCTGACATACATCTTTTGTACAGCAGCTACAGCTAACAAAGCTCTGAACGTAGTCTGTTTAGCGACTGGAGCAAATGTAGCATCGTAATCTTCACCATACTTTTGAGAATATCCTTTTGTGACCAACCTTGCTTTAAATCTGTGGACTTTACCTTCAGAGTCATATTTGGTTTTAAAGACCCACTTGCACTTGATTGCCTTTTTGCCCTGTGGTAGCTTGGTGAGTTTCCAAGTTTGGAGTTGATGAAGCGACTTGATTTCCTCATTAGTGGCATCAATCCACTTTATTCTTTCATGGATAGGTAGTCCTTGCATTTCATCCCATGACTGCGGCTCTGACTCAGGTAGTGTCTTGACAATGTAGGATAGACCTTTAGCTGGTATACCTTTGTTTGATCTTGACAATCTTCTGATTTCAGATTCTTCTGATTTTTCTGTTGTTCCTTCAGTGGTTGAAGAATCCAGCCAGACTTCTACATCCTCCTTGTTGTTGTCTTGTAATTGTGACTTCAGCTGGACTACTGGTGTAATTATTATTATTTATTATTATTATACATTTATATAGCGCCATTTATTCCATGGCGCTTTACATATGTAATGTCACAAAACTTGGGTGATACAAAGTTCTAATCAATCACTACAACTCTGCTTATTGTGACCTTGTTTGTTTCTGGGTGTAGAATCCTATAACCTTTCTGGGTTTCACTGTAGCCTACCAGGATACCTTCTTTAGCGTGAGATTCCCACTTAGTTCGCTTTTCTTTGGGAATATGTACAAATGCTTTACTTCCGAATATTCTTATATAGTGCAGTTTTGGCTTTCTGCTGTTCCATTGCTCAAATGGAGTTTTCTCTGTAGCTTTACCTGGTAGTCTGTTCTGAAGATAGCACGCTGTCATGATTGCCTCGCCCCAATATGTTGTAGGCAGATTTGCATCAAATAACATACTTCTTGCACTTTCACAGAGTGTTCGGTTCCTTCTTTCCGCAACACCATTTTGCTCAGGGTTGTACGGTACAGTGGTCTGAAATAGGATTCCATTTTTCTTTAGAATGCTCTGTGTCTCATTGCTTGTATATTCAGTCCCATTATCTGCACATAAAATCTTTGGCATTCTTCCAAATTTATTATATACCTCAGTTAGATATATTTCAAGTTTCTCTGGAGCTTCTATCTTGCTGTGAAGCAGATGGACAACTGTATATCTGGAATGATCATCAATAAATGTGAGAAAAATATCTCTTCTTCCCAGGAGTCTGAGTGCTCATTGGACCACAGACATCTGTGTGTATTAAATCTAGTGGCTGTTCTGTTCTTGTAGTACTTCTCTTAGGAAAAGCTTTTCTAGACATTTTCCCTTTGATGCAGCCAATACACTTCATTGTCAGGTTACATAGATCAATTGTGATATCATCAGCTAGTTGCTTCTGAACTAACTTTCTTATTGCTTCTGGGTCTCTGTGTGCCAGCCGCCTATGCCATACATGAATACAGTTATTGTGCTCTTCTTGTTGAGCAGTATACACACACTCTTTACATTTCAGCTGATAAAGTTCATCTGTGATTTT
The DNA here is from genome assembly GCA_033576555.1 of Oophaga sylvatica. NCBI lineage: Eukaryota > Metazoa > Chordata > Amphibia > Anura > Dendrobatidae > Oophaga > Oophaga sylvatica. The sequence continues at coordinate 37,668 of JARQOD010006388.1, forward strand.
TCCCTCTGCTAGTGTGTGACCCTCTTTTGAGATAATGCAGCTATCATGCTTAAATGTAACTTCATTTCCTTGTTTTGTGAGTTTCTTCACAGATAGTAAGTTACTCTCAAGACTAGGCACATAGAGCACATCTTTTACTGGGATCTTCCTGCTTTGTGTTGGTGAAATTTGACAATCAATATAACCATCTCCTATGCCTTCTGAACTCATGTACTGACCATTAGCCATAATCACTTTCTCTGACTTATTTTGATTAAGCTTAGAAAAGAAGTCTCTGTTATTAGTCATGTGACCAGTTGCTCTATGCACCATGCATGCTTTAATGTATTTGCACTGACAGTACAGTCAGGGCCAGAAATATTTGGACAGTGACACAATTTTCGCGAGTTGGGCTCTGCATGCCACCACATTGGATTTATATAATAATAATAATAATAATAATCTTTATTTATATAGCGCCAACATTGAAATGAAACCTCTACAACAGAATTCAAGTGCAGATTGTAACGTTTAATTTGAAGGGTTGAACAAAAATATGTGTTAGAAGATGTAGGAATTGTACACATTTCTTTACAAACACTCCACATTTTAGGAGGTCAAAAGTAATTGGACAAATAAACATAACCCAAACAAAATATTTTTATTTTCAATATTTTGTGGCGAATCCTTTGGAGGCAATCACTGCCTTAAGTCTGGAACCCATGGACATCACCAAACGCTGGGTTTCCTCCTTCTTAATGCTTTGCCAGGCCTTTACAGCCGCAGCCTTCAGGTCTTGCTTGTTTGTGGGTCTTTCCCTCTTAAGTCTGGATTTGAGCAAGTGAAATGCATGCTCAATTGGGTTAAGATCTGGTGATTGACTTGGCCATTGAAGAATGTTCCACTTTTTTGCACTCATGAACTCCTGTGTAGCTTTGGCTGTATGCTTGGGGTCATTATCCATCTGTACTATGAAGCGCCGTCCAATCAAGTTTGCAGCATTTGGCTGAATCTGGGCTGAAAGTATATCCCGGTACACTTCAGAATTCATCCGGCTACTCTTGTCTGCTGTTATGTCATCAATAAACACAAGTGACCCAGTGCCATTGAAAGCCATGCATGGCCATGCCATCACGTTGCCTCACCATGTTTTACAGAGGATGTGGTGTGCCTTGGATCATGTGCCATTCCCTTTCTTCTCCAAACTTTTCGCTTCCCATCATTCTGGTACAGGTTGATCTTTGTCTCATCTGTCCATAGAATACTTTTCCAGAACTGAGCTGGCTTCTGGAGGTGTTTTTCAGCAAATTTAACTCTGGCCTGTCTATTTTTGGAATTGATGAATGGTTTGCATCTAGATGTGAACCCTTTGTATTTACTTTCATGGAGTCTTCTCTTTACTGTTGACTTAGAGACAGATACACCTACTTCACTGAGAGTGTTCTGGACTTCAGTTGATGTTGTGAACGGGTTCTTCTTCACCAAAGAAAGTATGCGGCGATCATCCACCACTGTTGTCTTCCGTGGGCTCCCAGGTCTTTTTGGATTGATGAGTTCACCAGTGCTTTCTTTCTTTCTCAGGATGTACCAAATTGTAGATTTTGCCACTTCTAATGTTGTAGCAATTTCTTGGATGGGTTTTTTTCTGTTCTTGCAGCTTAAGGATGGCTTGTTTCACCTGCATGGAGAGCTCCTGTGACCGCATGTTTCCTTCACAGCAAAACCTTCCAAATGCAAACACCACACCTCAAATCAACTCCGGCCCTTTCATCTGCTTAATTGAGAATGACATAACAAAGGGATTGCCCACACCTGTCCATGAAATAGCCTTGGAGTCATTTGTCCAATTACTTTTGGTCCCTTTAAAAACAGGGTGGCACATGTTAAGGAGCTGAAACTCCTAAACCCTTCATCCAATTTTAATGTGGATACCCTCAAATGAAAGCTGAAAGTCTGGACTTCAACTGCATCTGAATTGTTTTGTTTAAAATTCATTGTGGTAATGTCTAGAACCAAAATTAGAAAAATGTTGTCTCTGTCCAAATATATATGGACCTAACTGTAAATGCAATTTCAGTATTCACAGAATCATTTTCTCCAGACACAGCACTCTTAACCCTTTGCTGACTGTTTTGCTTTTTCAGCTGATTCATTCTAGCTTTCCAAACTCTGCAGTCGGCTTTCAAATGTCCTGATTACTTGCAAACAAAACATTCACGTGTTTCTTTTAGGTGCTTTCTGTTATCATATAGACTCTGTGTTTGTAAAGCAGACTCTGTCTTGGTGCTTATACATTCTGCCTTCCGTTTATATTCATCTATAAGCTTCCCTCTTACATACTCCAGAGTAAGCTCATCATCTGGGCGCGCATCTAGTGCGGTCACAAGCATGTCATAGCTCTCTGGAACACCACTAAGCAGTAATGCGGCTACATGAAAGTCCTTCAGATCTTCCCCAATGCCTCTCAAGCGTTCTACAAGCTCTAGAATACTCCTGATATACTCCTGCATATCCTGGCCTTTCTGTAGCTTAGACTGGAACAGTTTTCTCATAAGATAAGTTTATTGCTTAAATTAATCCTCTCATGTACCTTTTGCAGCTGCTCCCACATTTCTCTTGCAGTATCACATTTACACACATGAACAATCTGATCATCATCTATGCTGAGTGATATGGTACTCTGTGCTTTCTGATCGATCTCTATCCACTCCTGTGGTACTGGGTCAGGTTTAGGCTCCTGTGTGTATTTCCACGTACCTTCCCTTATCAGCAGCATCTTCACTTTGAATTTCCAGGATTGATAGTTCTGGTTAGTGAGACTTGGTACTGTAAACTTCATGGAGTTGCTGCTGCTGGTGGCCATCTTTGCTGTCTTTCTTTCTTTTCTTTTCTCTGTGTTCTGGGGATCTCTGGGACTCTAGGACTCTGGGCACTCTGGGAACTCTGGGCCCATAACCTGTTAGCAGCGGATTAACCAGCGTAACATCCGGAGTCAGCAACAGAGAATGTAGATTTATTCACATCCAGTATAGACAGCTTACAACACAGCATGAAATGTGATCAACCTGATATCTGCTATGGCTGCAGCATGAAAAACATTACAACAACACAGGAAGAGAAGGAGGAGGCATCCTGTCTGTGAGTGAGGGTTTTTTTTTTTTTCTACAAAACTTTGTTAACAACCTCACAATATGCACAACATATCAAACAGTACAGTAGTAGTTGTTGCAATCCATACAAATCAATATGCATTATTCCAACAAGGGTTAATAAACTTCTTGAATGTGGTTTGGAACACCTTTAGGGGTGAAGGTTTTAGAATGGTGTCACATTGAAGCGTAGAATGTAAGTCCGCAAGGACAGGGTCCTCTCCCCTCTGTACTAGTCTGTCATTGAAAATTTGTTTACTGTAAACGATATCTATAACTTTTTATATGTAACCCCTTCTCATGTACAGCACCATGGAATTAATGGCGCTATATAAATAAATAATAATAATAACATTGAAGTGTTCCATAGTTATAACCTCATAAAGTGACAGTGGTCACATTTAAAAAATGAGACCCGGTCATTAACCTACAAAGTGTCTTGGTCCTTAACCCTCTCTGCCATTGGATGCACTATTCCGTCCATGTGACCTGGGACTTAATTCCCAAGGACGGAATAGTAAGTCATAAGCGATCAGCCGCGCTCACTGGGGGAGCGCGACTGATTGTGGCCAGGTATCAGCTGCTGCTCACAGCTGACACCCGGCACTTTAACCCCCGGCACACTGCAATCAAACACAATCGCAGTGTTCCTGTGGCATAGGGAAGCATCGCGCAGGGAGGGAGCTCCCTGCGTGCTCTCATGAGACCCTCAGAGCAATGCGATGTGATTGCGTTGTTCCGGGGGACTCCTCCCTGCAGGCCCCCAAATCCAAGACGGCCACGGGTTCCTTCCGGGTCCTGCAGGGAGGTGACTTGTCAGTTCCTGCTGAGAGCAGGCGCCGACATGCCTCCTGCACTGTCAGATCGCTGATCAGACACAGTGCTCTGCAAACTGTCAGATCATCGATCTGACACTATGTATTGATGTCCCACCCTTAGACAATGTAAAAAAAATAAAATAAACATGTGTAAAAATATTTTTTTAAAAATCCCTAAATAAATTAAAAAAAATATTTCCCCAATAAACACATTATTGTTATGTAAATAAAAAAACAATAAAAGTACACATATTTAGTATCGCCACATCCGTAACAACCCACCATATAAAACTGTCCCACTAGTTAACCCCTTTAGTGAACCCCTTAAAAAAAAACAAGGCAAAAAAACAATGCTTTATCATCATACCCCCGAACAAAAAGTGGAATAACACGCGATCAAAAGACGGATAGAAATAAACATGGTACGGCTGAAAACGTCATCTTGTCTTGCAAAAAACGAGCCCTGAAACAACATCATCAACAAAAAAATAAAAAAGCTATAGCTCGCAGAATAAAGCAATACAAAAATAATTATTTTTATATAAAATAGTTTTTAGTGTATAAAAGCGCCAAAACAAAAAAAAATACAAATGAGGTATCGTTGTAATCATACTAACCCAAAGAATAAAACTACTTTATCAATTTTACCACATGTGGAATGGTATAAACGCCCCCCCAAAAGAAATTCATGAATTGCTGTTTTTTGTTCATTCTGCCTCCCAAAAATCGTAATAAAAGGCTATCAAAAAATGTCATGTGCCCAAACATAGTACCAATAAAAACGTCAACTCGTCCCACAAAAATAAGACCTCACATGACTCTGTGGCCAAAATATAGAAAAATTATAGCTCTCAAAATGTGGTGATGCAAAAACTATTTTTTGAAATGAAAAGCGTCTTTTAGCATGTGACAACTGCCAATCATAAAAACCTAATATAAAAACCCACTATAAATAGTAAATCAAACCCCCCTTTATCACCACCTTAGTTAGGGAAAAATAATAAAATGAAAAAAATTTATTTATTACATTTTCCCGTTAGGGTTAGGATTAGGGTTGGGATTAGGGTTAGGGGTGATGTTCTAGGATTATGTGTGTAGGTTAGTGGGATTAGGGTTAGGGATGTGTTGGGGATAGGGTTGGAGTCAGAATTAGGCGGTTTCCACTGTTTAGGCACATCAGGGGCTCTCCAAACTTGACATGGCGTCTGATTTCAATTCCAGCCAATTCTGCGTTGAAAAAGTCAAATGGTGCTCCTTCCCTTATGGGGTATCAGCGTACTCAGGACAAATTGCACATTAACTGTTGGGGTCCAATTTCTTCTTTTACCCTTGGCAAAATAAAAAATTGGAGATGAAAAATATAATTTTTTTGGGAAAAAAATGATTTTTTATTTTTGTGGCTCTATGTTATAAACTTCTGTGAAGCACTTGGGGGTTCAAAGTGCTCACCACACATCTAGATAAGTTCCCTGGGGGATCTAGTTTCCAAAATGGGGTCACTTGT